>JAMZRA010000007.1:8438217-8538718 GCA_024499935.1 Tyrophagus putrescentiae
TAAAATTGTTTTTGTTGTTTTTTGAAGTTTTCAAGATGACCGCTTCTTGGTCAGCGATCAAAAAGATTGAAATTAAAAACCAAATTGTAATAAATTTCATGTTGAAAAACATTTTGATATTTTATCAAGTAGTTAACATTTTCCACTTTACCCCTTTTATATTTTTAAAACTTTCAAGTGTTTTTGGCAATTGAATCAAATTTTTGTCAACTTTTGTTTCACTGTTTGATGACTATCTAACTAAATGTTTTCGAAAAAACACACATTTAAAACTGCTGAGAAAAACCTTGAACATTGAAAAGACATTGACAGTGAAAAAAATCACACAATGCACACAATTTTATCAAAAACAAAATCAATTTAATTTTTAGCATTATTTACAAATAAAAATCTCTTTACGCCCTTGCACTCAACGTATCCAGCATCAAATTGAAGAAAGGTTTCAGCTGCACAATCTCCCCACTTGAACTTGACTGATGAAAGTTGACCAAAAATTTCTCATTACTATAAACCTTCTTCTTCCGCAATTTTTTTGCCTCCTTTCTTCCTGCTGCCCTCTTGTACGGCTTCCAAACAAGTCGATCACATCGATCTGTGACCTCATCAAAAGCCGCACAGACCACTTCCACACTACCGCCCATCAACAGCTGAACATACTGCTGGTGAAGGTCAACGGAAGTTTCCGAGCAGGTCAGCTCCGGTCGAACTCCCAAGCCGACCTCCCGCATGCACTCCAACGTTCGGTGGTAGGCACAGCAGAGGGTCGCCTTTTGAACTTCTGTTTCCTGATTTTTGGAGCTTCTCAGCAGATCGGTAAAGCCGTTCCAGCAGCGGCGGTATCCGTTTGCGGCAGCATTTGCACAGGAAGCGGAAGTCACCAGCTGGCGACTTAGTTTAGAGTGGCCGCCACAGATGCGGCCGTTCCAGTGGCGGAGAGAGTGAATGGCGAGGGTGAAAATCTGCTTCCGGCGATCACTTCCGGAAACTGCCAGGCACTCCTCTCTGTAATCGTTCAAGGCGGTGATCAGGCGGTGTTGATTGCTAATTAAGTAATTTTTTTTGTTAAAATTAAATTTTTTAACTTTTAAAATTAAAAGTCTCACCTGCAAAACGCCTTCAACGCAGTTCGATTCTCCGGAAATCGCTGCTCTACAGAGCCAAAACCGAGAATTTCACTAAAATAGCCGTCCACTTGATGGTAGCGGTCAGAGCAGCTGATTGCATTTGAGGGCGGATCGCTTTTCCCAAAGCTGAAAATAGTTGTAAAAAAGAGGAAGACAATTAAAAGCAGTTGCATTTTTTGATTAGCTGAACAAGTTTATTTTTGTTATGAAATAGCAGTTTTTGTTTTCATTGTAGTTCATTTGGACATTTTCAGTTCAGCTTTATATATCGATTTCAAAAAGTGAAAAAATTGAGGTTTCAAGTCTATTAAAAAAACTGTTGTTAACAGTACCAACTGCGATATGAAAACCACCAACAAGCAAGATTGAAATCAGATACAATTTCACCATTTTGATGACTCAAGTCTGATGCAATGTGCCTAAAAACTACAATTAGTCCACAAAACGACATGGATTTCGGTCAAATTCAGTTTGGTATTTATCCTCAGGGGCTAAACATTATGCTGAACAGTAGAACTAAGCGGAAAAATGAGTCATCTGATTGTACTTTAGCAGTAAAAGTACTTCTTTTTAAAGCCGACAACTTTTTTTTCTATCTACCGCCATTTAACTATCAATGCCATCAATCAGCACTTTTGGTTTGCAAAAGTGCAAATTACCATAAAAAAGTACAAATTGTTTGAAAGTTTTTGCCGTCTGACTGGTTTTGACTGGACTGTGAACAAATGTTCACAATTTGTCCTTTCAGAAAGAAAACAGGCCACCAAAAAGCAAACCTGTGTTTCATTAGTACCTGCCGATTCGGCAAATAAGATATTTTATTTTGCTTAATTGAAAAAAATATTGAAAAAGGTTATTAAATAAAAAAGCCACTTCATCAAATCAAAAAAGAAAAAGTTGTTGACAAGTGGCAATTGAGCAAAAAAAAGAGTTCTGAAAGCGATAAAAAACACTTGAAGTAAGTCACATGTGTGATTGAAAGAAAATAGTGAAAGCATCTTTTGATTGACAAATCAAATCCTTTGTTTACCTTTTCAGTACAATTTTTGTTTTTCCCTCACAGATTACTCAACACCTGAACAATGGGATTGAAGAAGGACAGCGGTCGAGTTCGATTTCTGGCCGCCTCTTCCTCTTCACCCTCCGCCTCCTTCAGCCTGATCAGCGGAAACTTGTCGCACTTATCAGTGCTCTCATTGTACTCTCCACAGATGACGTTTACCGAGTTTTCGAAGAATCCTCGTATAAAGTTGGCGTTCGCTTCGATTTGAATCTCCGAACAGGCGTCTTCGTGACGTCCGGCGGCCGTCTTGATGCACCGGAAGACCTCGAGGTAGCCGCAGCACATCTGCCCCAGTCGCTGCTTGCCGTCCACTGCTTTGCTGTTGTTGGAGTTCTTATCATTGTCCTTATCAACCACCGCCAGGAGAAGGTCCACGTAGGCGTGGCTGCAGCCGAGGTAGTCCTCGGTGGCGGCGTTGGCGCAGGAAGCGGAACTTAGAAGGCTCTTTGTCTTGCGGGAGTTCAGGTTCTTGCAGTAGCTGTTGAGGAGGGACTTCATCGAGTAGACGTTCACGGCGACGATCTGCTTGGCACGGCCTTTTAGACAAGTTGACTTGTAGTCTTCCAGTTTGGCCATCAGCTTGTTTTGCTCGCTGAAGAAGAAGAAGAAGATAAAGGTAATTTGCATTAAAAGAGGAGTTTGTAAAAAGAGAAGTTTTAAATATCTGATTCCTTACCGGCAGTACTCCTTCATCTCGGCTTTACTCTCCGGATAGCGGCGATCCGCCTGGCCGTAGGTCATAATGCGGGCCACCAGGCGGTCAATGTCCGCCTCTTCGGCTTTGTTGCATTTAAACTTGTGCTTCTGGGAGTTTGCTCGAGTCCCGGCTTTTTTAGGGGCGGCTTCAAGGAGCGAGATTAAACTGAGCAGTAGAAAGACGATGCAGAAAAGTTGTTTAGACATGATTGAAAATTGATTGTTGTTTTGTTAGTCTTGAAAGAGTGGAAAATGAAAGTATTTTTTTCCTCAAAAAAATTTGCATTTATACCTTGATTTTTTGCTCTGTTTACTTTTCTAAGGTGTTACCCAACTCACCAGACAGAATACCCTTTTTTATTTTATTACCCTTTAGTTTCTTTTATTGTGTTTGAGTTTCGCCTCTCATTTCATTCTGATTACCTCTTTTTGCACCTCTTTTGTCACTTTCAGGCGGTGTTGCTTTTATGTTCTTTTATGCTCAAAACTTGTGACTTTTCCTTCCAAAAAGCATTTTGGCAGAAAGGAGGGAGAGAAGGAAAGGGGGTTCACTTTTTCCTAAAACAAAAGTGAACTGTGAGAAAAGCAAAGAAAGAAGAGAGAGAGAGGTAAACTGTAATCAAGTGCTCAGATATGTTTGTGCTCAGAACTGGAAAAAAACTAACACGATCAGGAGAAAGACGTCATCGCCGAGCTGGCGAATCAAGTGATTTCTACCTTCTTTTCCAAAACAACAACGGAAAAATTCCGCAAAGCCGCTCTTTCTTTAATTATATTATGACCTTTATTAACCCTCCTTTTTAGATTGCAAAACAAGAAGGCAAGCCAATAATATCTTTGTCACTAAACATTCCTCGCAAACACACACATTACAAAAACAAATTACAAAATAAATCAAATAAATAAAACATGGACAGTAGTTGTGGGTACATCAAATCAGATAGAGCAGCACATTGAAAAAAAAATTAAATCAAATCAAAACTGTTTATAAAAATCATTTTTCTTATCTTCTTCTTTTTAAATCTTCGCCAACGTCCTCACCAGCGGTCCAAAGTAGCTGACCGGCTTCGGCTTGTTGTACCGCTTGGGCAGCTTCACCAGCTTGAACTTCTCGCATCGATCTGAGGATTCGCCGTAATCGGCGCAGAGAACATTGACGGCATTGTCGAAGAAGCCGCGAATGTAGTCGGCATTCTTCTCCACCTTCAGTTCTGTACAGCCGCCGGAGGAGTGCTTCGCCCCCTGGGCCTTGATGCACTTGAAGATCTCGACGTAGCCGCAGCAGACCTGCGCCAGAGCCCGCTTGGAGTTCGCCTCGGGAGTTCCGCCGCCATTTTTAGCCTCCGCCTCATCTAGTGCCAACAGCAGGTCCACGTAGTTGTTGTTGCAGGTGAGGTAGTCCTTGGTGGCGTGGTTGGCGCAGGAGGCGGATCCAATTAGGTCCTTGCTCTTGCGGGAGTTTGGGTTTCGGCAGTAGGTGACGCCCAGGGCGCGAATCGAGTAGATGACGATGGAGACGAGCTGCTTAGGCCGGCCTTTCAGGCACTGGTTCTTGTAGGCGTCCAGCTGAGAGACGAGGCTGTACTGCTCTCTAAGGATGAAAAAAGGAGTTTAGGTTTTGTTTACATAAAAAAGTGAACTTAACTTACTTGCAGTAGGCTCGAAGCTCCGGCTTGTTGACGGGAAACTTCCGGTCCAGGCGACCGTAGGTCATGATTCGGGCGACGATCTTGTCCACCGCCTTGGCGTCCTCCTCATTGCAGTTCCAGGTGATGGAGGGCTTCTTTTCGGGAGTTGCGGCGGAAGTTTGGTGGTGACAGCAAATAAATGCTAAAAGCAAAATTGATAAAATGAGGAGCTTCATTGTGTTTTCTTTTATTGTGGCAATCATCAACAAAATCAAAGTCAAAGTCAAAGTACGCTGCGTCTTCTTTGTTGTTGCAGAAACAAAGTTTTTTTCCAAACACAATTCCCGCTTTTATATAGTTGTACTCTTCCGACCACCGCCAAAGTTAATAAACAAAATCTGGCTTGTTGCACAATTACTGAAACAGGTCGAAAAGAGTTCTTATCTCTGAGGAGGGGTCACTGTTTAGCTGTTTGATAGTGAATGAATGACAAGAGAAGGGTAGTCAGAAGAAGTACAATTTCCCCAGTCACTTTCACTTCTGTAGCGAGAACAGAAACATTACATCCTGTCTGTCTGCCTGCTTATCATCTTCTGAAGATCTGATCTGCAGCTTTGCAACACAGCATCGGCAGTCAGAACAAGACTGATTTACGTGACTGCGACCAGGTGGTCGAAGTCACTTTCTCCTCTCCTCTCTCTCTCTTAATCTCTTCAAGTGTAATAACTTCTTATCTTCTTTTTCCTTTTTTTCATTTTGCCAGAGGTGGTGAGTGGTTTGAAGTGGTGGTAGTGAATTGAATTGATGAGGAAAAAGAGAGGAGAAAAAAGTTGTGATTGCTTGCCGCAACTAGTCGGTACTTGAATTTCGCTTCACACTTTTGTTTATTTAACATTTTTTTTCTTCTAGCTCTCTCTTTCACTGATTGTTACTGTCAAAGGAAGTGTAGGACATCATAATAAATGGGAGATAAATTGAACATGAGTTCCAGGAAAAGGGAGAGGATGGATGACTTCTTAAAGAGGCAATGCGTTAAGCGGAAAAATGCGCTAATTAATAAAAAATAAAATTAAAACACTAAAAAGTTTTTTGCGTTGATCACAAAAAACAAGACTGAATTCAAAATTTGAGACTGCACAATAAAGTTATTAATCAGAGAGTGGATGTCTGCAAACTTACCCAAAGATTATGGTGGCGGAGAAACTTTAGCAGTCTCCCATTCAAAGTAGGTGTCCAAAGAAGAGGATCCATTGGAGGAGGTGGTGATCAAAAGAAGTTTCGGAATAAAGAAAACAAAGTTCAGTTCAGCCGTGAACAAAACAAAACAGACTGAAAAAATCGGGGAATGTTTACAGAAAGCTTTCCGGGAAGACTTTTCCCGCCTAAATTTAGGTTAGGTTGCATTTAGGTTAGGAAAATCCGGTTCCTCTTTTCGGGTACTTCCCCTTTACCGATTTGGCTAATTTTAGTCTTAAAAGAAGCGCACTGTCGCAAGCTTTTCAACGGTGTAAAGAAAACCGGAAATTTCGGTCGGGAAGGGGTCGAACGGCCCAAATGTCTGATTAAGGGGTTCTGGAGAAAACGCCAGTACGGAGACTGCTCACCGGAGCAGGTGACAGTCCTAGGAGAGTGACTTGTTCTGATGGGCAAGTTCCAGTTTGCACTTTTTCTGATTGCAACTCATTCTAATTACTTTAAATACACCCTAAACACACTTTTAGACTACTTTTGAAAAAAATTTGAGCATTTAGAGACCTCTTTTTAGTCTTTTTTCCTTATCTAAAAGCCGTCATTTTTCTTAATACTAAACCTTATTAAACTTTTTGCTTTTAACCAAACTCCTTCTATCATCTGCTGCTGCCAGGTAGACAATTATCTTCTCTTTTCGTTTCTCTTCTCATTACAGCTCACTACCAAAATAACATTTCTCACTAGTAGCAGTGATAAACAGCAGCAACAGCAAAAGTATGCACAAGCAGACAAAAGTGCAATTTGCCTCGCAAAGCAAACTTTTTTGTTTCTTTGCTTTGCACACACAAAAACCAATTAATCAATGACCATGTCCATCACCTCCATCACCACCATTCACCACATCACCTGCTCCATCACCCCTCCTCCTACAACTCCAACCACCACAACTCATCAGGCCATGTCCTTCACCCCCGCCATCACCTCCTTACCTGATCTCGTCCTAGTGAAGGTTTTTTTTAGTAAACTCCCCTTCCTCGATCTCCTCCGCCAAACTCCAGTCTGCAGCGCTGCTCTAGATAACCTCCTTTGCAGTGGCCGACCTCAAAATGGCCACCTTCTACCTCGACTCGCTGGACTTTTACCGAATCTCCAAGCAGTCGACCTTTGACCTGGTGGTGGAGTACGAGTTTACCACTCCCCTGGCAACTCCCACAAAGCTCGATCCAAAAAGATCCGATCCAGAAAAGCTAAACTCTACAAAACCAAAGTGCATTATCTTCAACGCTCGAACCTGTGGCGCTCTCATAGAGCAGCTGCCAAGGCATTTCCGGTTACTTTTTCAAAATTTTGAAATAACCATTTTGTGCCGGCTATTTTTCTGATCATTCCAGTCAAAACCCCATGCTTGTAAACCCAATAACCTTTTTCATACAGCCAAAAATGCTTATCACTGAAAACAGATAATCTGCCATATTAAATACTCCCGGTTATCTGATCAACTTGATTTTGGTACGCTTGATTGGAAAGATGCCATTTAGTTTGACTTACTGGTAAAAACTTCATCTTGATAACATAAGTAACTTTTTTTCTAGAGTAAAAAAAGTGTCTGAAGATAAAAAGATAAAGACAAAAAATTTTGAACTTAAAAAAAATATTTTTTATTTTTAAAAACTATCGATAGCAGCCGGCGAGTTGCCGATGCTCGATTGAGTCGATGGACTCGCAAATTGCTGTAAGATGCATCGGCTGCTTTCTGAAGTTGTAGGCGGAGCTTTGAGCACTGCAGTAGGAGAGGGCTTCTCAACTGTCACCAGCACCTTAAGCTCCGCCCTCACCGCGCAAACAATCGCCGATGCCGGGCCGCTGCTGTTGCAGCAGACACAAACTGACGGTGATGCGATGATTGTGATTGTTTGGGTTTCTATTCTTCTAAACCAAAAACCAGCGCCGTTCCAGCCTCTCAAAATCTGATCCAGGAATCCACAAAAGATCTAAAAGATCCACTGAAGATTCTCATTGTCAGCGGATCGACGAAGAGCTGTGAGTGGCCACTGCGGCAGCCTTCAGCGACCCTCCTCGGCACCCCTCACCTCTCCTCACTTCAGACCTCTTTGTTGTTGTTGTCGTTGTGATTGTGATTTCTTGTTGATGTGAAATTCACCGGCCATTTGCCGGCGCCCATTCAATCAAAAGCAAACGATGACAGCGGCGCCGTCTTCTTCGTCGTCCACCTCGCTGGACATCGCCGACAACCTCCGGCGAGGGCTGAAGAACCGCAAGGAGCTCGAAGAGCTGGAGGAGCTGATGCGCCAGCGAGCGCTGCTGATGGCGAAGCTCAACAGCTCCGACCTGAAGGATGACGATGACGATGATGGTGAAGTAAAGGAGGAGGAGAAGGAGAAGAAGAAGAAGAAGAACCGGGACAAGGACAAAGCAAAAGACAGAGAAAAAGACAAAGAAAGGAAAGCCTCTTCTTCTTCAAGGAGAAAAGAAAAGACTTCCAATTCAACGTCATCAACTTCGGTGGATAAGAAAGAGCGGCGGAAAGGCAGCGGCGAAAAGGAAAGAGAAAAGGAGAAGGACAATCGACGAGGCGACAGAGAAGGTCGAGAGCCTTCTTCGGAAAAAGCTCCACCACGGAAGAGGACGACTTCGGGTAACAATGGCGACAATTCTGCTGCTGCTGAGGCGGCCGAAAAGTCCCAACACGGCCACAGCAGCTCTCATAAGAGAAGTAAGAAGAGCAAAAAGAGCTCTTCTCATTCCTCTCATGGTCGTCATCACACCTCCTCGTCTCATGGTCATGATCACCACCACCACAGTTCATCTCATCACCACCATCACCACCACCACCACCGAAAGAGGACCAAGTCGGCGACCTCCAACGGCAAGTCCACCATCACCACCACAACCTCATCAGCAAAACGAAACCGGTCACCCTCACCACCTCCGGCACAACCTCCATCTCCAGCACATTCACAGTCTTCATCTGCATCTGCATCCTCCTCCTCTTCCTCCTCATCCTTTCCATCGCTTTCCACCTCGCCGGAGACGCTGTCACCCCCTGATTCACCCTCTCTTTCAAAGCCCAAATTCATCCCCATCACCAATCAGGTGGTGGCCCAAACGGATGATGGTCATCACAAGGCCGATCACGGCAGAAAGAGAAACTCCTCAGGTGGAGGAGGTAGGCATTCATCACCACCGCCAACGCATCTTCTTCAGGCCCTCGAGTCATGTCCTCGGTGGTGGTGATACAGCAACAGCCGCCGCCGCCGCCGCCGCCAAAGCGAAAGCACAGCGAGGAGAAGGAAAATGAATCGGAGGGTGAAATTGTTTCAAAGTCTCCCGTTAGAGGTAAAGCTGTTGAGAAGGATGAGGAGGTGGAAGACGAAGAGCTGAAGCGGGAGAGAAAGAGGCGAAAGTCTAGTCGAAGAGACCGTGAAAAGGAGAGGGAAGTGGAGGTACTTTCGGCTAGTCGACGAGGCGAGCTCGATCGAGACCATCAACACCACCACCGAGACCGAGATGTTCATCGAGATGATCATGACCACCACCACTACCGAGATCAACAGCAGCAGCCGCCGCCGCCGCCACCACCCCCACATCATAACCACCGACACGATGGCTACGATGATCGAGATTTCGGCGGTGGTAGAGGTGATGATCATTATCGAAGAGGCGATGACTACGCTCGTGAATCAAGAAGGGGCGGCGGCGGCTACTACGAGGACGACTACCGCAATGAACGCAAAGGTCCTCGAGATGACTATTCTCGGGACAGTCGTCGAGGAGGAGGAGGCGATGATTACCGTCGAGGGGAGGATGATTATCGACGAGGTGATGATCGAGATCGTCGGGAGATGTACCGTGATGATCGGGGCAGAGGAGGCTACGATGACCGCCGAGATGATTACCGGTAAGTAGTTTTAATAAAGTGAAATTTAAACTTTTGACTAACTTTTGACCTTTTCTCTAGACGCTCCCGATACGACCAACGAGACGGCGGTAGTGGAAGAGATCCACTTGATGATCGAAACAGAGACCGAGGTGACGAAACGATCGAGGTGGAGATCGTCCTTCTCGAAACAACTCCAACAGCGCACTCAACAACTCCACCAGCAACGGCCACAACAACTACAACAGCGCAGCAGCGGCAGCAAAATACCCGAAAAGACCTCCTCCTCCGCCGCGGCCAAAAGCAGCAGCTCTCGCTTTGATCGCTTCAAGGACCGGGACACCGACGATGATGATGAGGACGAGGACGACGACGACCTGGAGCTGATGCCCGACGAGAAGAAGGACGAGGAGGAGGAGATTCAGCGGCGACGGCGGCAGCGGCAGGAGCTGCTGAAGCGGCTGCAGACGAGCGGCAGTGGAAAGCCCAAAGATTCTGCCGCCGCTTTTACCGTCATCACTTCTGAAGAAAATACTTCAAAGGCCAAATCAGAGGACCTCTATGGGGTCGTCTCCGAGGACACCGGCACCTCCTCGCTGGGAGTTTCTGCCATCTCCAAAGGAGGAGGTCCTAGCGCCGGAGGAGGAGCACCGCCGCCCACCACCTTCACCTCCATCCTGAAGACGAACGAGGTGGAGGGCACCACGAAGGTGATCATCGGCCCGAAGCACCTGGTGGAGCGGGCGAAGCGGGTCAACCCCGAGCTGAGCGACATGTTTGAGCAGGCCACTTCGAAGAACTCCTCCTCCTCAATTGGCAGCCGCCACCTGGACATGTTTGCCGATGAGAAGTTTGAGGGCGGCGGTGGGGCGGGCTACGACCTGAGGGCCAAGGAGGACAGTTTGGAGGATCGAAGAAGGCGGGGAGATTCCCATCTGATTGACAACTGGGACGATGCGGAGGGGTACTATCGTAAGTGATTTTTTAGGTACTTTTTTTGGACTTTATTTTTTAACTCCTTTTTCTTTAACTTTTAGGCATCCGCATCGGCGAACTCCTCGACGGCCGCTACTCGGTGTACGGCTTCACGGGGCAGGGCGTCTTCTCTAATGTAGTCCGGGCGAGGGACATGCGCAAGGAGCGGGAGGTGAAGGAGTACAGCAAGGACTCTAAGGAGTCCAAAGAGCTGCCGCCGGCGGATCAAAATCGGGCAACATGGACGTGGCCATTAAAATTATTAGGAATAATGAAATTATGTAAGTGGAAAAGATTTTAGCTTTTTTGGGATTTTATTTGCTAACCAAAAAACTCCGTTTTCTAGGCACAAAACCGGCCTGAAGGAGCGTGAGCTGCTGATGAAGCTGAACGCCGCCGACCCCGAGGACAAGTACCACTGTCTGCGACTGTTCACCTCCTTCTACCACCGGAACCACCTCTGTCTGGTCTTTGAGTCGCTCAGCATGAACCTCCGGGAGGTGCTCAAAAAGTACGGCAAGGACGTGGGGCTGCACATTGACGCAGTGAGGAGCTACGCCCACCAGCTCTTTCTCAGTTTGCGGCTGCTGAAGAAGACGGCCATCCTCCACGCGGACATTAAGCCGGATAATATTCTGGTAAGCTATTGGGGAGGTGTTTTTAAGATGAGGATTACTTTAATGTGTTTTTTATTAACATCGCTTTTCGTCGTAGGTCAACAACAAGAAGACGGTGCTGAAGCTCTGTGACTTTGGCTCCGCCGGCCGCCTCACCGAGTCGGAGATTGCCCCCTACCTCGTCAGTCGCTTCTACCGGGCGCCGGAGATTAGTGAGTGCCCCTACCTTTTCTTTTATAAAAACTTGTTTTCTAATTTTTTTCCTTTTTTTCACTTTTCACCATCATTTTAGTTCTCGGCCTGCCGCACGACCACGGCATCGACATGTGGTCGGTGGGCTGCACCCTCTACGAGCTGTACACGGGGAAGATCATGTTCTCCGGTAAGACGAACAACCAAATGCTGAAGTACTTTATGGACCTGAGGGGAAGTTCAGCCACAAGCTAATTCGGCGGGCGGCCTTCCGGGAGGCGCACTTTGACGAGGAGCTCGCCTTTCGCTACCAGGACTGGGACCGCGTCACCGAGAAGGTGAAGGTGGTGACGATGGGCCACGTGGCGGCGAGCCGGGACCTGCAGGCGGAGCTGCTGGCCGGGCAGACGTTGAGTGAAAATATGAAGCGGAAGGTACTGCAGCTGAAGGACCTGCTGGACCGGATTCTGGTGCTCGATCCGGCGAAGCGGATCTCGCCCAGTCAGGCGCTGCTGCATCCCTTCATTCAGGAGAAGCTGGCGGCCGGCTGAAGGGCGGCGGATAGGATTTGGCTTTGAAAAGCTCTAGGATTTTTGCCATTTGAACCAATTGATTTGTTCCTGTACATAGAGGTGGATATCACATTCTTCTTCTCCCCCCCCCCTCCTTATTCATCGCCTAGGATACCTCCTTTTATTATTACTTTTTTTGGATCAGAGGATACTTCTTCTTCGTCTTCTTTTGATACATCCTCTTTTTCTTTTTTCTTTTATCATCCAACACACACACACTGATTCCAAGCCTCACCTTCACCTTCACCTTCAACTTCACCTTCTGATCTTCTGATATTTTTGAGCGACTCTGATGAAATTCTTGCTACCTGTAGAGCATGTTCTGGGGTTTTGTTTAATGGTCGGTTGCGAGTCGCGTCGCAAACTGGTCTGTGTCTAAAAGTGTTGTGTCACGCTGGCTCTCCAACCGCCAGCGCAACGTTGTTGTGTCGTGTGTGTGCGGCTCCTTACGAACCGTCGTAGAATACGTTACTGTGTGTTGGTGTTGTGTTGGTGTTCTGATGGGGATTTTACAGGAATTGGGTTGGGAGTAATCAAAGTAAGGGTAATGATAAAATAATCAAAAGTCGACTGTAGCAATCGTGCTACACAAGTGCTCAGTCGCGCTCGCTTTGCTCACGCCACACTTAACTGTGCACCGCCAGCTTTATTTAAAAGTTTAGCCAGCGGCTCACCCTGACGACACTTGGGTACTGTGAACGTCCACCGACTCGGGTCTCGCGAGCGAAACAGAGAAAAATTATTTTTTTTTTAGGGATAGGCTGATGATTTTTAAAAACTATCGATAGCAGCCGGCGAGTTGCCGATGCTCGATTGAGTCGACAGACTCGCAAATTGCTGTAAGATGCATCGGTTGCTTTCTGGGGTTGTAGGCGGAGCTTTGAGCACTGCGGTAAGAGAGGGCTCCTCAACTGTCACCAGCACCATAAACTCCGCCCCTTTGCGCAGACTCAGCGACCCTCGGCACCTCACCTCTCCTCACTTCAGACCTTTTTGTTGTTGTCGTTGTGATTGTGAATTTTTGTTGAAATTGACTAAAACAGGATAGCGTGGCGCACGACGGACAAAGCGCGTACTACAAAACTTGTGGGCATCGTGTTTTTCGGGGCTGTTAAAGCAGTGGGCCAATCGACTATTTTGACAGCACTGGCTTAGAGCATTGGAAGTAAACATGCACTGTTCCAAAGCGTTTCACAGCTGTTGTTGATGATTTGTTTTTGATTTTAGATTATTTTAGGTTAGTTGAGGGTAGGGTCGGGGGGGGGGTGTGTGGCGGGCCGTTCAGAGTACTTCGGCCTTCCGTCCACGGTCCGGCTATCCAAGTAGATTTTTTAAGATAAGCCGGCGCGCGGAGGCCGCGCCGTCTTAGGGCGGCGGGCGTTGTCAGTTAACTCGGACGGCCACTGCTTCTTTCCTAGGGTGGGTGGGTGCATTTCTGGTTTTTTAGGATCCAGACGATCCTTCTTGTTGATTGGCAGCGCGCTTCGCCGTCTACTGCGCATTGAGGAAAGACGCGCTTCAGAGCGCTCGCTGTGTCGACGCGCTCTCGGCACACTGTTTAGCGTTGGCTATTTACACATTGGACCACTGCTTTAAGAGCCCCTGTTTTTCTTCCCCACTCATTTCAGTGCAAAATTGCTCACTTTCAAATGAAGATTAATCAGTGTTTTCATGGTCTTTTTGCATGAAACAAAAACTTGTTTTACTCAGAAAGACTTCCAGTTTAACATATGTAAGATCCAGATTTTTTGGCCATCTACAACAAGATCAAATAAGAAATTAAAAAATAGCGTTTTTGTTTTGTTTTTGTTAAGTTTTCTGTTTTGCGCCATCTCTTGGCCTATTTTATTAGATTTTGTACACAGTGCAGCGTGTGTAAGCTTAAGGAGCATTCAGTGTTAAACGTATATTTAACTGGTCAAAAGATGGCGCTATGACAGGAAACTTCTCAAAAATGATGAAAAACACAACTTTTTAACCTCTTGTTTGATCTAGTTGTAAATGGCCAAAAAATCTGGCTCTTACATATGATAAACTAGAAGTCTTCCTGAGTAGAATAAGTTTTGGTTTTATACAAAAAGGCCATAAAAACAGTGATTAATCTTTATTTGAAAATGAGCAATTTTGCACTGAAATGAGTGGGGAAGAAAAACACGATGCCCACAAATTTCGAGTACGCGCTTTGCTCATTAGATGGCGACACGATATCCTGTTTTAGTCAATTCAACCGGCGTTGCCGGCGCCCATTCAATCAAAAGCAAACGATGACAGCGGCGCCGTCTTCTTCGTCGTTTACCTCGCTGGACATCGCCGACAACCTCCGGCGAGGGCTGAAGAACCGCAAGGAGCTCGAAGAGCTGGAGGAGCTGATGCGCCAGCGAGCGCTGCTGATGGCGAAACTCAACAGCTCCGACCTTGTTTCAAAGCCTTCCGTTAGAAGTAAAGTTGTTAAAGCAGAGAAGGTGGAAGACGAAGAGCTGAAGCGGAAGAGAAAGCGGCGAAAGTCTTGTCGAAGAGACCGAGAAAAAAAAGTGGAGGTACTTTCGGCTAGTCGACGAGGCGAGCTCGATCGAGACCATCAACAACACCATCACCACCACCGAGACCGAGATGATCATCGAGATCGTCGGAAGAGGTATCGTGATGATCGGGGCAGAGGCGGCTACGATGACCGCCGAGATGATTACCGGTAAGTGTTGGCAGATTTTTCTAGTAAAACCTTTTTGACTAACTTTTGGCCTTTTCTCTAGACGCTCCCGATACGACCAACGAGACGGCGGCGGCGGTGGAAGAGATCCACTTGATGATCGAAACAGAGACAGAGGCGATCGAGGAGATCGAGATCGTCCTTCTAGAACTTCCAACTCCAACGCCGCACTCAACAGCAACTCCACCAGCAACGGCCACAACAACTACAACAGCAGCGGCGGCAGCAAAATACCCGAAAAGACCTCTTCTGCCGCCGCCAAGAGCAGCAGCTCTCGCTTTGATCGCTTCAAAGACCGGGACACCGATGATGAGGACGAGGACGAGGACGACGACCTGGAGCTGATGCCGGACGAGAAGAAGGACGAGGAGGAGGAGATTCAGCGGCGACGACGGCAGCGGCAGGAGCTGCTGAAGCGGCTGCAGACGAGCGGCAGTGGAAAGCCCAAGGACTCTGCCGCTGCTTTTACCGTCATCACCTCCGAAGAAGGCGGAACTTCGAAGGCCAAATCCGAGGACCTCTATGGCATCGTCTCCGAGGACACCGGCACCTCCTCGTTGGGAGTTTCTGCCATCTCCAAAAGCGGTCCTAGCGCTGGAGGAAAAGGAGGAGCAGCACCGCCCACCACCTTCACCTCCATCCTGAAGACGAACGAGGTGGAGGGCACGACGAAGGTGATCATCGGTCCGAAGCACCTGGTGGAGCGGGCGAAGCGGGTCAACCCCGAGCTGAGCGACATGTTTGAGCAGGCCACTTCGAAGACCTCCTCTTCAATTGGCAGCCGCCACCTGGACATGTTTGCCGATGAGAAGTTTGAGGGCGGCGGTGGGGCCGGTTATGACCTGAGGGCGAAGGAGGACAGTTTGGAGGATCGAAGAAGGCGGGGAGATTCCCATCTGATTGACAACTGGGACGATGCGGAGGGGTACTATCGTAAGTGATTTTTTTGTTTATTAAGATTTTTATCTTTTTTAACTCCTTTTTCTTCAACTTTTAGGCATCCGCATCGGCGAACTCCTCGACGGCCGCTACTCGGTGTACGGCTTCACCGGGCAGGGCGTCTTCTCAATGTGGTCCGGGCGAGGGACATGCGCAAGGAGCGGGAGGTGAAGGAGTTCAGCAAGGACTCTAAGGAGTCCAAAGAAGCTGCCGCCGGCGGCTCAAAAGCGAGCAACATGGACGTGGCCATTAAAATTATTAGGAATAATGAAATTATGTAAGTGAAAGACTAGCTTTTTTCGGGATTTTATTTGCTAACCAAAAAACTCTCTTTTCTAGGCACAAAACCGGCCTGAAGGAGCGCGAGCTGCTGATGAAGCTGAACGCCGCCGACCCCGAGGACAAGTACCACTGCCTGCGGCTCTTCACCTCCTTCTACCACCGGAACCACCTCTGTCTGGTCTTTGAGTCGCTCAGCATGAACCTCCGGGAGGTGCTCAAAAAGTACGGCAAGGACGTGGGGCTGCACATTGACGCGGTAAGGAGCTACGCCCACCAGCTCTTTCTCAGTCTGCGGCTGCTGAAGAAGACGGCCATCCTCCATGCGGACATTAAGCCGGATAATATTCTGGTGAGTTTTGGTTTAAGGAGGTGTTTTTTATGAGGGGATTGCTAATGTGTTTTTTGCTAATTTTTTGTTGTAGGTCAACAACAAGAAGACGGTGCTGAAGCTCTGTGACTTTGGCTCCGCCGGCCGCCTCACCGAGTCGGAGATTGCCCCCTACCTCGTCAGTCGCTTCTACCGGGCGCCGGAGATTAGTGAGTCCCCCTACCTTTTCTTTTATAAAAACTTGTTTTCTAATTTTTTTTCTTTTTTCACTTTTCACCATTTTAGTTCTCGGCCTGCCGCACGACCACGGCATCGACATGTGGTCGGTGGGCTGCACCCTCTACGAGCTGTACACGGGGAAGATCATGTTCTCGGAAGACGAACAACCAGATGCTGAAGTACTTTATGGACCTGCGGGGGAAGTTCAGCCACAAGCTAATTCGGCGGGCGGCCTTCCGCGAGGCGCACTTTGACGAGGAGCTGGCCTTTCGCTACCAGGACTGGGACCGCGTCACCGAGAAGGTGAAGGTGGTGACGATGGGCCACGTGGCGGCGAGCCGGGACCTGCAGGCGGAGCTGCTGGCCGGGCAGACGTTGAGTGAAAATATGAAGCGGAAGGTACTGCAGCTGAAGGACCTGCTGGACCGGATTCTGGTGCTCGATCCGGCGAAGCGAATTTCGCCCAGTCAGGCGCTGCTGCATCCCTTCATTCAGGAGAAGCTGGCGGCCGGCTGAAGGGCGGCGGATAGGATTTGGCTTTGAACAATTCTAGGACTTTTGCCATTTGAACCAATTGATTTGTTCCTGTACATAGAGGTGGATATCATATTCTTCTCCCCCCCCCTCCTTATTCATCGCCTAGGATACCTCCTTTTATTATTACTTTTTTTGGATCAGAGGATACGTCTTCTTCTTCTTCTTCTTTTGATACATCCTCTTTTCCTTTTTTTCTTTTATCATCCAACACACACACTGATTCCAAGCCTCACCTACACCTTCACCTTCAACTTCACCTTCTGATCTTCTGATATTTTTGAGCGACTCTGATGAAATTCTTGCTACCTGTAGAGCATGTTGAAACACACCAGCCCCCTTTTTTTGTCCCATCCTCAGCACAAAGAACAACATACTGAATAAACACTGTGCAAAAACAAAAAGTCTTCTCAACAACACAACACATCATCTGAAACTCTTTTTTGGTGCGTGCAAATAAAACAACAAGTACTATTGAAATTAAGTGGTAATAACAGCAAACTAGAACCAACGGCTTCTACGGCTTAACAACAACACACTGGTGGTGGTGAATAGAAGAGTGAGTAAAGTTCATGCGCCTTCATGCAAAATAGAGGAAAATATTGAGGACTTTATTCAGTTTGTGGGTGTGTGTGATTGTGGGTGTGTGTGATTGTGGTGAGGTTATGTTAGTTGATTATGTGTGATTCCTGTTGAGGATAATGAAAACAATGATAATCAGCTTTTAACATCAGCTGATAAATAAGTGTGTCTCTGTTGAGGGGGAGGAGTTCAACTTTGTTACCTGTGTGACTCGAGTTCGTTCGTTCCTTTGTTTGATCATCAGTAGAGAATAGAAGAGAATAGAATGGAATAGAGTGGAATGATGAGAGCATTTGTGATTAGAGCTTAAGAGCAGGGGAGAAGAGGAGGAGGATGAGGAGGGGGGAGAGAGAGAGAGAGAGGAGAGAGTAGAGAGAGAGAGAGAGAGAGAGAGGAGAGAGAGAAGAGAGAGAGAGAGGATAAGGAATATTGCGACGATGTGGTAAGAGAGAAAGAGAAAGAAGTTAAGAGTAAGAATAAGAGTTTAAAGTTAAGAGAGAGAGAAAAGAGAAGAGAGAAAGAAAGAAAGGACAGACATCCAGCTTGACTTCGTAGTGTGTTCAACAGTGATAGAATCTTACTGCTCATTTAGTTTTCACTTTTGTTTGTTGCACTTTGTAGGCTCTTCAAGACTTTCTAGAAGGCAGCAATTCCAAACTTGCGATCCTCGAGCGGCGACAGCGAGCATCCATTCTTCCGCTCCATTACCTCCTCCTCCTCCTCCTCCTCCATTTCCATCACCTCCATTACCTCCTCCATTACTTCCACTACTTCCGCCACCGCCATTGCTTCCACTACTTCCATGGCTGCTGTAGCTGTTTTCATTGACGTAGGAGTTTCGACCGTCGTTGACACTTCCTCCTCCTCCTCCATTACCACCTCCACCACCACCACCACCACCCTCCACCTCCCGTTCCATCACCACCTCGATCATGTCGATGATCACCACCACCACCACCACTTCCTCCAGCGGTCAGCCCACCGGCACCTCCCTGACCTCCTCCCAGGCCGGGCACTCCATCCTTGAGAAAGTAAATCTCCGCCAGGAGGTGACTACACTGGGTGACGTCCACGCGTTCCTGGAGGGCCACGGCGCTGATGGCGGCCGTCTTGAAGGTGGCCACCTTGCTGACGATGACCATCAGTCGGGAGTACCGTTCCGCCGCCTTTCGGGCATTTGAGGCGTACTTGTGCCCGAGGTACTGGCGCAGCAGGTGACAGTACGAGTGGTACTGGTAGCGGATGAATTCCGGGTAGCGGGAGGTCGGTGTGGTATTTGAGGTAGTATTTGAGGTGGTAGAGTTCGAGGAGTACGCCATCAGCGAAGTGGAGGTCGAAGGTTTGAACTCCCAGGCCGAAATTTTCCGTTCCATCGAGGTCCGGCGGGCGGAACATGAGGAGGACGCAGAGGAGGTCGCGGATGATGAGGTCACTCTCCACCTCCTCCTTGACCATGTACGCCAGCTGGCGATGATAGTAAATAGGCTCGCAGGCGTTCGGCCCGTAGAAGAGCTCCAGGCGGACGAGGACGGCCGCCTCCAGGCGGGGGGCCTAGAATGAAAGAAAGAAAAAAGTGAAAAATTTTAAAATATTTAAATTTTTGCACAAAATGGTAGAAAAAGACGGAAAAAGAAGAGTCAAATTAGTTTGAGTGATCGATTAAATTGTCAAAAAGAGGAAAATTGTATTTTCCCAAGCCCTGCAGCAGAAAGAGAGGGGAAATCAGTTTTTGTGCTACATCATCATCGTCATCATCAAAGTGATGACACATTCTAAATTATTTTTTTATGTACAGTAGTAGTGGTAGTCGATCTAATATTTCCGCAGGGGCAACCACCACCACTTTTTCCTCTCTTTTATCGACCTTGAACAAGGCGAGCGCGCCTCAAGAGTAATCGATTTCTCTTTCTCTCATTCTTTCTTTCTTTTTTTCCTCGTTCAGTTTTTAAAATGTTGAAATGGCTCAAATGTTGCGCTCTTGTGTCTTTAAAAATCGGTCGACCGTCATCGTCGCCGTCGCCGCCGCCGCTGTCGGCACTTGAGTTGTCAGAAAAAAAAGAGGAGAGCGGTATTACTTTTTTTAGTGGCACTTCTTGTCAAAGACACTGAAATGTGAAATGTTTAAAAGAGGAGGAGGAGGAGGAGAAGGAGGAGAACAAAATCGATTCCGCGATTTCATTTCATTCCCGGGGACGTTTGACAACTTCTCACCGTTTATTTTATTTTCTACTCTTTAGAGTAGAGAGTCTTTGCTTGGCTTTTCTTAGCGAGAATTGCCGCCCCGCGACTGGCACACCAAACCTAAACTGAAAGTCTGAAAGCTAAAGAGCAACCACCAGGTAATTAAGTGAAGTGTACGAAAATGAAACGGCAGCTTTGGAGCAGGAGCAGGAGCAGGTCGATTTGATTGCCATTAAAACCTCCGCCAAGGTTTATTACCATCACCACCACTGTCACTAAATTTACACTTCACTTTTCTAAAGTGATATTCTCTTTTCCTCACTTTTGTTTGTTTGTCTTCTGAACTTTTTCCTACAATTCTTAATTGCCCAAATCTCGCCATTTCTACTTTATTATTATTATTATTATTGGGAGACTCTGGCGTCAAATTATTTATGTTGTACTTTTTTGCTCCATTCAAGATAATCTTTTTTTGTACTTCAGTTGAACGCGTATTTTTAGAAATAAAAAAAGTTTAAAGTGATCTTTTGATTACTTTTTGATTCTAAAATCTAAATCTTTCTAAATAAAAAACAAAAAGTTGGCCACTTACCACTCTGGCGAGGAAGGCGTTCTTGTCAAAGTGGAAAAAATAGGCCGATCGAAGGAGGAGAATGTCCGGGAAGGCTCGCTTGAAGACGGCCGTCTGGTCGGCCGGGGAAAGGGACTGAAAGCCGCCAATGGACTTGGTGAAGGCGATCGTGTCCTGGATCAGGTACTCCTGGTTGTTGAACACCGTCAGGAGGTTGTCGGCGAAGCCGACGATGGGAATGCCAAAGACGGGATTCTCCGCAAAGAGCAGGTGCACCTTCTTGATCACCTCCAGACAGTGGGACTCGTAGGGGCGCAGCGGGAAAGCCCCACTTCCATGGGCTCCGTAGGCGTTTCGGGAGGTCATCAGGTGTTGGTGATGTCCTTGAGAACTTCCACCACCTCCTCCTCGTGATATGATGCCCTCCTTCACCTCCTCCTCCTCCTCCTCATCCTCGTGGTCCTCCTCAAAGGGCGGCAGCATTGAAAAGTGGAGATGAGGGTGGTGGTGATGAGGGTGGTGGTGATGAGGGTGATGAGGATGGTGATGATAGGAGCTGAACGGCCCCGGCATGTTTGATATGTTCGGCACAGCCACCTCCACCTCCTCGTCCTCCTCCGTCGCCGTCGCCTCCAGCGCTGAGCCTGATTTTTGGTGGCCACCGCCAAAGCCTCGATGCTCAATCTCAACCTCCTCGTCAAAGTCCTCCTTTTTAATGTTCAGCGGTGAGCTGGTGGTGGTCACCGGGGTCAGCTTCGTCACCACCAGCTCCTCGACCACCTTCCGGCGGAGTTCATCCGAAGTGGTAGAAGTACCTCCTTCACCCCCTCTACCTCCGCCTTCACCACCGCCTTCAATCAGCTCTTCATCCTCCTCCGTCATCAGCAGCTCATTGAGGAGGGCGGTGTTCTGCGCCTGCAGCAGCGAGGTAGGCTGATAAGGGGTCGAACCTTGGTGGTGGTGGTGGTGACGACCACCACGACCTTGGTGGTGACCTTGGTGACCGGTGATGAGTGGCTGGGAGCTTTGCGGCGGATAAGAGTACGGCGGATTCGGGTAGGGAGGATTGGGAAACGGATGCTGAGGCTGATGATGTTGCTGAGAATGATGTTGCTGATGTTGATGATGATGTTTTGAGGTTGACGGCGGTTGGCCCCATGGATCGGTGCTGTGAAATGAGGTGGTGGTGGTGGTCGGTGACTTGAGGTGATGACCACCGCTGGGACCACCAGGACCGAAAGGATGGTGTCCTTGACTATGATGTCCACTGACTGAATTGTGGGGGTGATGAAGAGGAGGTCCACCCTGTTCAAAAGGTGACGACGACGACTGTAAACTGCTGTTGTGGTGGTGATACGCGCTGGACGTCGCCGTCGGGGGTGATGAGGTAGTAGAGGAGGAGGAGGAGGAATTGGCTGAGATCAACGACTGCTTGCCACGGGTGACGATTAGATCCTGTGTATTTTTTTTGTTTGTTTGTTGAAAATTGGGAATATTTGAAGAGGGAGTTTAGGGTTATAGAAATGGCTGTCGAAAAAAGTACAAACTAAGGAAAGATGCTCTACTACCTTTCTCATTCCAATTAGAAAACACTTGTCCAAGCTTTGAGAACCACCAGCAGCAACACAGAGAGAGAGAGAGCATTGTTGTTGTTTAGGGCAGGAGAGAAAGCGAAAATAGTTTTTGTAAACAGTGGTTTTGTAATTTAGAAAACAAGAAACGCCGGATTCATCAACACAAAGAAAACCGGTTCTTTTGCAAAACAGGGGTCTAAATTATTTGTTCAGAACCACTTACCGGCACCGCTGACAGGTCTTTCGCGTGACCATGTCGATGTGACAGCTGCCGCCGTGGTAGCACGTGAACTCCTGTGAAGAAGAAGGTTACGAGAAATTACGAGAAAAATAAGCAAAAGTGAGAAAGAGATTAGCGAGGTCGCACGCGCCTTAAAATCGAAAAAACAGATAATGATAAGGGTAATGATGATGATTGGTAGTAGTAGTGCAGCGACATTGGTAATTAAAACTAGACAAAAGAAAGATAGATAGATAGATAGAAAGAAAGGCAAAAAGCAATAAAATAATAAAAAAACTAGAGTAGGGTAAACAGCAGCAGCAAAAAGTGGGAAAAAATCCAGGATGAAAAACAATTCAGTTCTCGGGAATTCACCGACAGTTGAGCGAGAGAGAGAGAAAGATAAAAACCGTTTTTGTTTGCTTTCTTTAACTCTATTTCCTTTTTTTATTTATTTAGTTTTTGCTGCTAAATGTTTGCCTGTCACGCAAGCACAGCCAGCACAGAACAGTACAGTACAGTAAATGAGTTGAGTGACAATAACACACATTTTAACTCTCTTTCTCTTGCTTTCAACACGCTGCAGCAGCTGAACAACACTGAATGTCTTACACCAGAAAAATTAGCCTTTGAGACTGCTTAACACGGAAAAAGAAACTCAAGAAGAAAAAAAGATTGAGAGATAATAACGGGGAAAGGCAGCAGTAAAAAAAGCTGCAAAAGTAAAAGTAAAAGTTTACTTTTTAAGTAAAAAATAAAAACAACAAAAAAACTGGGCACATCGTCAGGTAAAGGTGAATTACTAGTTAGCGGCAGCAATTAGCAGATAAAGCGGAAAAAGCCCTTTTCTCTCTTTTTTGCCCCTTTTTTCAACTAATTTTCCCTACCTCACTGTTTACCCAAGTATTTGTTTCACTCTGCTGCTAAACTGCTGGCAAGCAGCAAGGGTAACCCTTTTTTCACGGTGAACTTGGCTCGTTTTTGCTCGGGAGCGATTGTCAACAGTAGGCGAAAAAAAAAGTATGAGGGAACAAAGGCAACAAGATTTCATGTCTCGTTTGCCCCTCTTGTTTGTTTAAGTTTACGAGTGGGAGAGACTCCATTTTTCCTTCTCCTCCCCCTCCTCCCCTTTCACTTCACTAGATGCCATGTTAATTAAAAATGATAATTAAGTTTGCTCTACAGTGCTCAAAAGACAAAAAACTTTTTTGCTGACTACACACAACACACACACATTAGATACACTTTACCTTCCTCCTCCTCCTCGCTTTCTTTCTCTAGAGTATCCTCTGTGTATTTCTTTCTTTTTTGCTTTGTTGTATCCACTTTTGTTTGCACTAAAGTGGGTCTTTTTCTTTTTTTTGCTGCTGCTGCTGTTTTTTTCTGCGCTCTGAGCACTCGACTGTTATTTTGTAACAAGACAGCCTGTCAGACAGCAGACGGAAAACGGGCAACAAAAATGTCACTTTAGGCTACTACTATGGTCGAAATTGAGATTGATACTTTCAGTCTTTTTCTCTGTTCTCTCTCTCTCTCCTCTCTCTCTCTCTCTCTCTCTCTCTCTCTCTCTCTCTCCTCTCTCTCTCTCTCTCTCTCTCTCTCTGCCAAACAATAAATAAAACCGTGTTTTTAACTACGTGCACTTGCACTTAGGAGGAAGTTTTGAATAGAAAGCTGAAGGGAAAATGAAAAGCACATGTTGTATAATATGAAAGATGATGAAATTGGCTTTTGATGAGAGAGAGAGAGAGAGAGAGAGAGAGAGAGAGAGCGAGCAAAAAGTTAGTGCTGTACAAAGACTCTTTTTACTTTTTCACTTTAATGATTTGCCACAAGCCTAGCAGAAATAATTTGCTGCAAACAGATTTTTTTGGCTGCCGCAACAGCAGCAACTGAAACTCAACTTCATCATCATCCTCATCTGCTCTGATTAATTGAAATGTGAGAGGCGGGATTGATGATGATGATGCTGATTCTGGTGGCCATAATTAATTAAATATTTGATCAACTCTCAAATACAGCAAATGTGTGTGTTCTCTGTGTGACAACATTCTGAATAAAAAATGGGCTCAATAGAAAGGAGCACAGAACATTTTTTCTCATTTAATAATTCCGGGTATCTTTTGCGTCAACAGCAGCAGCATCAGCAGCAGCATCTGCAGTACTAATTTCATCATTTCAATAGGGCTCACATTTTTTGTATCTTCAGCATGTCGCAGTATCAGTATTCGACTTCGCCTCTCATTAATTTAAAAATTAGTCAGTTTTTTGCTGATTATTAATTTTTGATGCAAATGCACACTCAAACTGCACTTTTGTACGTGTTTTTCATGAAGGAAGAGCACAATTTCCACTGCAATGGCCGTGACAGAAGCAGGCATCGTTTTGATAATAATTATTATGTTATCTAGCAAGCATTTAGCTCAATTTGAGCATGTTAAAGCGTTAAATATTAGTACTTTTTTTGCGCGCTGACAAAAACGGTAAATAAAAATCATCATATAACACACAAATGCAATGTATGAAATGAAATAACAACAACATAAAACGGCATTTGAATGAGAGAGAAGGAAGGCAGCGGCAACAAATCAGCAGAAATCGCTGCTGGCATTAAATTATTTTCCATTTCAGCGCTGAATAATTTCCAAAAGGGCCTGGATGAAGGCAAAGCAAAGCAAAGCAAAGCCAGGCTAGGCGCAAAATAATACTACAAACACACACTTATCATCCAATTTTTCAAATTTGCCAGCATTCTCGTAAGCTAATTTGCCCGTCAGGCTAAAGGGAAAGAGAGAAGAAAAGAGAGTAAATAGGAAAAAAAGATAGATGAATAGATAGTGTGGATGAACGAAGGAGAGAAAAATTAATGAAAATTCATAGTGAAAATTATTGTTATTATTATTATTGTGTGTGTGTGTCGTAATATGAACACTGTACAAAAAAGCCCTGTGTACAATGGAAATTGAAGCAGTGGACCCTTTCACATCTATCATCATCATCATCTCATTCTTCTTCCTCCTTCTCTGCATAATATTTGCCCAGCATAGACAAAGCAGCAGCAGCAGTAGCAGCAAAAACAGGAGGCAAAAAATGAAACAAAATTTTAATGAGCAAAACGTTTTTTATTCTCTTTTTTCTCTTTTTTCTCCGTTTGCTATTTTTCTCTGTTGCTCTGCTTTTTTTCCTGTTTGTTTTGTCAGTCACATTTGCCCGCCAGTTTTGACGGCCAACCTACTGCTGCACACAGTTTTTTGCCTGCAGAAATGCAGCGAAATGTGCGCGTTTCAGAAACAGATAGACAGACAGAACAAAAATTTCAATTACAATTAAAAGCCTATCCCTAAAAAAATGATTTTTCTCTATTTCTCTTCACGGACATTTTTTGCTCTACAAATTACACCTTTAAAGATATTGAAAAACGGTTTTCACCAGTGCAACGAGATAAATGGCATCTTTCTAATGATACCAAACTCGAGTTGATCAGATGACCGGAAGTGCCTTATCTGATCATAGTCACTTTTTAAAACAACCATATTAAATACTAAATGAACTCCGATAAGATTTTGGATTGCACCATTGGATTCCTCGCCCTTTAATTGGTCTGTGTCTAATTTGGTGTTTTTCAAAACCTTATGGTTTACCAGAAAACCCAAAAAGTTTGGAACGTTGTCTGTTGCTATGCGCCGCTGGCTTTGGCTGCCACGCGCGCGCGTATCGCTATCGCGGCAGCTGTGCTGACTCAGACTGTGCACGCTCGCTGCTGCCGCCGTTTTCGGCCTGGGCTTCAATGCAGTCAAAGAGCACAGGCTGTTGCGGGGGAGCACAGAACAGGGGGGGGGCTTTTGCCAGCCGTTTGCCAAAGAAACACGATTTAGAAAAACGATTTTAAAAACAAAACAAACTTTAATCTCATTTTTGATTACACCATTAGATTCCTAACTTCTTAATTGCTCTACTTCTATTTGGGTGTTTCTCAAAACCTTATGGTCAACTAGAAAACCCAAAAAGTTTAGAACGTTGTCTTTTGTTTTGGCTGATATTGCGCCGTTCTGTCAGTTGTGCGCAGGCGCGTGTTGCTATCGCAGCAGCTGCACTGCCTGCGGCTCAGGCTGTGTGCTTTCGCTGCCGTTATCGCTGTTACCGGCCTGGGCTGCCGGAGGAGCACAATTGTTGCGGGGGCAGCAGTGCACTGCCCAGGGCGGCGAGGTCTGACGTGACTTGGCCGTTGTCAACGACCGACGACGAGGGTCTTGCGAGCGCAGCGAGCGAGGTCCGAGTCGGCGGGCGTTTTTGGTGAGCCAAGTGACGCCAGGGTGAGCCGTTGCTTAACTGATTCAATTTAACCAAGATCTTAGATTTAGAAAAAAATAAGTGAGAGCACAACTGTGCAAAAAAAGTAGCAGTGCA
Organism: Tyrophagus putrescentiae; assembly: GCA_024499935.1. Classification (NCBI taxonomy): domain Eukaryota; kingdom Metazoa; phylum Arthropoda; class Arachnida; order Sarcoptiformes; family Acaridae; genus Tyrophagus; species Tyrophagus putrescentiae. The sequence continues at coordinate 8,464,718 of JAMZRA010000007.1, forward strand.
CAGCTTAAAGCGGCGAGGTCTGACGACACTTGGGCACTGTGAACGTCCACCGACTCGGGTCTCGCGAGCGGAGCGAGCGGGGCCCGAGTCGGTGGGCGTTCACAGTGCCCAAGTGCGTTCAATTAAAAGCTGCAGCAGTAATAATTGCCCTCAACTAAACTCTGTGGAGTGTTGGATGAAATTAAAAAAGTAAAAATAAAATGGCACAAAATAAAAGTGAGGAGGAAAAGAGTCTAAACTGGGCTAAAATGCAGTAATAAGTGTACGACAGCAGCAGCAACAGTACAACTGTACAGCAGCTATAAATGCCATCATAAAATAACTTTTTATTTGCGTCAAAGTATAAAAACTAGTGCACTCTTTTTTTCCCTCCTCAACCAGTGAAATCTAGTGCTAAACAACAACAACTGTGCCAAAATAAAAGATAGCCAAATACACTGAGGTGCACCAGTAAAATAGAGATAAAAAGTGGTAAAGAGAAAGTTCACTTACCTCTGCCTTGAGTGCATTTCGGCGAAAGAAGATTTTACCTGTGATGAGCAGAAGAGAGAAGAGAAAAACCCCCAAAATGAAAATTTAGCAAAAAATTAGCACCGGTGTGTCAAACATGACCACCAACACACACACACCAAAACAAAACTTACAGCTTTCGCAGGAAAGTCCGTTAAAGTTGAAGCTGAAAGTGAAGAAAGCAGAAAAAAAGAAAGTTCAAAAATTAAATTGTTGAATGTACTTCAGGAGAAGAGGGGGGGGGTACTTGTAGCTGCTGCTGTTGCTGCCTTCAAACAATTGTTGACACCTCTTAACACAATCTAAACAGCACATTTTTTTGTCTAAAAAGAGAGAAAAAACTTCTGCTGTACAAACCTCAACGCGCGGTCGCCGCACACTCGGCATCGCTTGATGAAACGACTGTCCGTGGCCATGGTCACCAGTGAAATGATGGCGGCGGTGATCCCACCAGGTACTGCTTTCCAATGAGAGGAAGAAGGAACTGCTGCTGTTGCTGCTGCTCTTGCCTGGGCACTCTCATTAGGAGGAGATCACACAGTGAACGGAAAACTGGAGAAAAAACAGAAGAGAGAGACTGGAGACTGGAGACCACCAGATCGGATCACCACGGGAAAAAGATGAAATGAGAGAAAGTGAACGGTATCCAAAGCGAGCTTGTGTGTGTGTGTGATTTTCCGCCGCCGTCTCCGCTGTTGCTATTGTGTGTGTTTCAATGTGTGTGTGTGTGGTCTGTGCAATCTTTTGAAGAATTAGCAGTGAAAGAGAGAGAGAGAGAGAGAGAGAGTCGAGAATGAGCAGTAGTAGCAAAAGCAGTGAGAGTGGGCGGAGAGATCGTCGACGGGATCCTGAGAGGGTAACTCTTGAGGAGGAAGATGGTAAAAGAGAAAACAGTGAAGAGAGAAAACGAAACCAAGATTCAACAAAAGCTGCTGCTGCTGTTGAATGGTGCTCTCTTTTTGACGGAGGTCAGTAGCACGAAGTTGCTGCTGCTGCTGCTACTTCTGTTTCGCTTTTGTCACAACAGCAGCAGGAAAGACGCCAAGGTAGCCAGCTCTCTTTTATACCATCGGTCTTCTCTTTCTCTTTCTCTTTCTCTTCTTCAGTTTTTGTCACCACCACCACCACCAAGAAGAGAGCGTGTTTTCTGCCAGCAGTAGTAGTCCTCAATCAAATGCGACTGGTGCTATATAACGAATGATCCAAAACAAGAAGTGATCGCTTCGGTTTTGTTTGTTCGTTCGTACCGTTCAGTCGTCCTCTGTGAGCGGCGCTGATTGAGCAGAGAGAAAAAGTGAGAGAATGAGAGGGCGAGAATGTTCGACTTGTGCTGCTGCTGTACAGTAGAACTGAAAATGAAGTGCGAGATGATGATTTCTCTATTTCTCTTTTGCTGTTGTTGCTGTTGCTCGAGGGGTGACAACTTTGATGGCGGTGGTGGTAATGGTGATGGCGGTCGCCGTGATGGCCTCCTCTTTTCAACTTCAGCCGCACGGCTGCAGTGGACAGGAAAAAACAAGAACACACAGGCAGAGAGAAGAGAGAGAGAGAGAAGAGGCCTTTCTGGACGTCAACGGTCGCCAATAGACGCTGCCTGTCTGTCTGTCTGTTTGTCTGCCTACTTGTTTTCTCGCTAGCTCATTCATCCACTTCACTCACTCACTCAATAACTCGACGACATCGACGAAGTGAGTGAGAGAGAGAGAGATATTGGGAGAGAAAGAGAGAGAAAAAGAGCGACAGAGCTCGAAAAGCCAAAAGCGGGCAAAAAGTCACGTAGTCAGCAAGTGTTTTTCGATTGTAATGTAATTGCTGTTGTAATTGCTGCTGCTGCTGCCGCTGATGTTGCTCTTGTTGTAGCAGCAGCAGTCGTCATAATTTGGTTGTCTGCTTGCTTTTTTCGGGATGTTGCGCTATTGTTGTTTTCTAGTCACCAGCGACAGAGAGGTGGTTTAGGTTTATCCTCTCCTTTTTGCCAGTTTTTCGCCTGCTTGTTTACTTGTTGGTTGGTTGGTTGGCTTGTTTGTTGGTTGGTTAGCTCGTTTGTTAGTTGGTTAGCTCGTTTGTTAGTTGTGTTGGTTGTGATGGCAGCGAATAAATAAATAAACGGCAGAGGAGGAGAAGAAGGAGAAGGCGCAGAATAACAGTAATGATGATGATGATGTGATGTGGATGAAAAACCACAGAGAGATAGAAAAGGTTGATAAGGCTGAAGAGAGGAACAAAAAATGATAAACAAAATAATGACTTTTTTTCTGTAGAAGCGCGGAGAGGTAGCAAAAACAAATATAAAAAAATAAAATAATAAAGGCGAATCAATGCAACAAAAGATGGTAATAATAGTAAAACACAACAGAAGAGAAAAGAAGGGAAAGGTAACCAAAAGACACAAAAATAGATTTTGATTTTGAGGTAGTGACTGTGAAGGCAAGACTGAAACCCAAAACTGACTTTTGAGGTAGGCTCGTCAAATGCTGCTGATGAAGTGAGTGGAGAGTGGAAATGGTACCACTAGGAAAATTATCAAAAATGAAAAAAATGACAAAAAGTACTTATCCTCCTGAAGGTGAAAGCAGACACCCTTGGCAACTCTCTTCTCTCTCCCTTGTACACTACTTGTACACACACTACTTGTTCACTACTTGTTCACGGTTTGTTGTTCATGGTGCTGGGAGATCACATCTGACACCACCACCAGCTGCAACAAGAGCAAAGGCAATGGAGGCAGAGGAAACTGAAGGCTGAAGAGTGAATGAGGAGAGGAAGGAGAGTGAGGATGAAGATGAAGATGATGGCACAAACATGCAGAAAGCAGATTCGGTACTTTACCCTCTTTCAGACTAAAAGTGAACGAGAGCGAAAAAGTGAGAGAGAGAGAGAGAAGGTCCAATCAACTAGTCGCGCTTTAGACAGCAAACGGTATCAGATGGCAACAAGGCTGAAGATGATGTTCAAAGAGAAAGAGAGAGAGAGGAGAGAGGAGAGAGAGAGAGAGAGAGAGAGAGAGGAGACAAGAAAAGTGTATAGGAAGATTAAAAGATTGAGAAGAGGCAGAAGAAGCAGCAGATGCTGAAACTGTAGATCAGAGGGAGAAGATAGTGGAGCTGAAAAACTGAAACCTGAACAGGAACAGGATCAGTTGAGCTTCTCAGTTCAGGTCAAAACAAAAAAAACAAAATGGAAACTTGGAATGAAAAGGTTAGAGCTGGTGGCATTGAGCATTGAGCAGCAGGAAGAGGAGATTGAAGATCAAGGATTGAGGATTGAGGACAGGAGTTTTGTACAGAAGTTTGTTTAGAAGCTAGAAGAAGTCAAAACCAAGAAGAAAAAGAAGCTTTTTCTCTCTCTCTTCTCTTTCCTTTTCTCGCTCCCTTGCTTTTCTTGACGGTCTGTTGGCCTTGCCGACGCTGCTGCTGCCGCTGCTGTTGATCTTCGTCGTTGTCACACACCGTCGTACAAACAAGCAAGCAGGCACACATGCACATAAACACACACACACACACACCAACACACATACATTCAACTCAGGCAAGAAAGCGCAGGCACACATTTACACAATCGTAATACGCTTCAGTTCGTCTGTTGAGCGCCTGCTGCTGCTGCTGCTGCTGTTGCCGGTGATGGTGGTCGTGGTGGTGGTGGTCGTCTTGATCGTTGTGGTAGTGGTGTAAGAAAAAGTAAGAAGAAGAAGGAAAGCAAGAAAGACGGAAAGCAAGAGAGCTCCAGTAAGTGAAAGAGAGAGAAAAGTGGAGGTTTGAGTTATGAGCGCAGTCGCTGCTGTTTCGGTTTCGGCGACACTGTAGAGTATGGCTTCGGTAGAGTAGTGTGTGTACACCGGCGTCAACGAGGAGGTCAGCAGTGTGTGTCTATGTGTTGGCTGGTTGTATCGATTGGGTTGCCGGGTAGAGCCAAAGGAAAGAGAGGAGAGAGAGAGAGAGAGAGAGAGAGAGAGAGAGAGAGAGAGAGAGAGCTGTGGACGTTTCGTGGACGACAGTGTGCTGTACTCCTCACTCACTCGCTTGCTTGCTTGCTCTTTCCTCCTTATCAGTTGGTTGAGAAGTCACACACACAGGCAGGCAACCACTACAAACCAGCAACAGCAGTTGGCAATGGCAGTAGAAGAAGAAGCGGTGGTTTTGGCTGGCGCCGCCGATAAAAACGAAGCTAAGGCTAAGGCTAAAGCTAAAGCGGCGGCGGCGACGACTGTACACAGCTTTGCTGACTCTGTCGTGTGTGTGTGTGTGTTTTCTGTCGTGTACGACTGTTTCTCTCTCTCCTTCTTTCTCACTGTTTTCTGCTGAGCCCCTATCCCAGCCACCACCACCACGAATGGCAATAGCAATTTAATTAATACAGCTGCTGCTGCTGTCGTTGCAGATGGCGATGATGCAGGAGAGAGTTTCTTGCCGTACAACGGGGCACAATTTTTTGCTGATGTACGGCTGCTGCTGCCGTGTAATGAGAGGCAGCAAATTTTTTTTGCAGCAGAAAATACTGCAACAAAATTAGTAGAAGAGTAAAAAAGAAGAGAGGAGGATGTAGCATCAGCAGCAGTAGCAGCGGGCGCAATTAAGCGCGCTGTGGAGGAAAATAATGTGATTGCAATTTTCTCCTCTTCTCTTTTCGTTTTTAAATTAAGAGATGATTACGGGGGAAATGAGGAGGGGGAGATGAATGGTCTGATAGAGGGAAAAAAGATGCTAGAAAAAGTTAAAAAGAGGGTAGAAGAAAAAAGTTGGTGGAATGCAGAACAGAGCAGGAGAGAAAAGGAAATAACTTCTTCTTCTTCTTGGGTGGTGATGGTGGTGGTATATAGAAGAAGGCAAAGAAAAAGTAGGAACCAAGAAAAAAGAAAGAAAAGCCTCGACCTTCTTCTTTCCTCTCTTTCTCTTCTGCTGCTTTCTCACTTGAGGATTGTGTCAAATAAAACAAGACGACACACTGAACATCTGTTTTTCTGTCCCGTCGACTAACCTTATTTTTTCTTTTCTTTTTCTTCTTTTTATTCCTATTTCTTTTGCCTGCTGCCAATAATAAGAAAAGAAGATTCTCGATGGCAGGCAAAAACATAGCAGCAGCAGCAGCAGCATCATCCATGTCGACACATGCTGTGTCCTATTGGGAGGAAATCTGTTCTGGGCGAGTATGTTTAGCGCTGGAGAAAGGTGTGTGTGTTGCAAGAGAATGCCAATGCCATCTTGATTGCCAGTGGAATCTAGAATAAAGGGAATACGGGATAAAAAGAAAGAATATTTCTTTGCTTTTGATTGAGAAAGCAGCAGATAAAGGGGGAAATCCGTTTTTGCCCAGGCATCAATTTCTCAGAGACCTGTTCCCGTTGATGTTATATGATGACTCCACTCCACTCCTGACAATAATTCCTCCTGATTTCATCCACTCATTATTTATTACATTATATCGCTCTCTCAGGAAAAAAAGTACATCTAAAATTCAGGCAACACAATACAGTAGAAAATCTTTGCATATTTCTAAATTGAGTCTGCTGCCTAGGCACTTAGCACTGAACTCACTAGCACGTCAACAGCACTTAACATCATCAGCTAATCATCTACAACAACAATTTGAAATGTACCGCACAAAAAGCTGTACAAAAAATTCAAGTTTACAAAAGTTTTTTTGCTTTTGAATAAAAAATTGCAACAATTAAATTAAATAAGCGGGTTTTTTTAAAAAAACAAATCTTGCTAAAAGTTCACATGGTCAAATGATGACAAAAACAACAAAAAAATTGTTTTTGCATTTTTGGCGTTGCTGTTGTTTCCTCTTTCTTTTTTCTTTTTTTTCTTTTCTTGTCTAATTTTGTCCTGTTTATGTTAGAAGCAAAGCAAGACAACGTGCGTTATGCAATTTGCACTCGCGCCTGAGTGCACCCGTACTCTTCTTCCTTTGCACCCATTTGCTGCTGTTTTTTGTTCTTACTTCTGTGTGTCTTTTCTTAAGTTCTTTTGTTGCGCTTTTGTTGAGCAAAACACACACAGATAATTATTATAATATGTGCCCATTTAGGAGCCTATTGATACACATACCTGCTTTTTCGATGACTGCTGCTGCTGCTTCTGCTGAAGATGACACTCGTCTTTTTACTGCGAGCCCTGTTTACTACTATCTTCGAGCGCTGCACCTCATTTGCCTAAGTGTAGTAGAATCTGTATTTTTTGGCTGCATTTTTTGCTCAAAGAAACTCTCGGTAATGAGAGCAAAAAAAAGATAGCGAGAAAGATAAAAATTAATTGTTTGTCTCACTTGTTTGACCTTTTAAGTCTACGGGCTGCTGCTGTTGCTGCTGCTGACGTACAGAAAAACTGCTGCTGCTGCTACTGCTGCTGTTTGCAACTAACTAACAAACTAAGCAAACCAACAGCACAAACACTACAGTGAACACATGAGTGAACTGAACAGCAAAAAAGCTAAAAAACTGAAAATCAATGAGCAGCTTCTGTCCAGTTGACTCCAGTTGGCGAATTTCACTTCTGCTTCCCTCATAAAAAAACTCCGTCTATTTAGACAATAGTTCACTTCTTCCTCTTCTTTCTCTTCTTCCTTTTCTTCTTCATCTTCTTCCTCTTGATCGCTTGGACAAACATAAAACCGGGGAACAAATAAATTGGAAACACTACTGACTACTGAGAGCGAACCTGAACCTGAGCACACTGACTGGACAAACAAGACTGTTGAGAGACTTTCTTCTCTCTCTCTCTCTCTCTCTCTCTACTACCTCTTACTCTTTTTTTCTCTCTCTAAATCTACTTCAACTTTTGGATCTTCTGGATCGAATTGAGCAAAGAATAAGTTCCTGGAACTTTTTGGAAGGGGCAGCAGAAGTAGTAGCCTGAAGTGGTCTACTACTTCAGTTTACTTCTTCTCCGTCCTCTTCTTCTTTTTCTTCTTTATTTAGCTTGTAGTGTACACCTTTTCACCTTCCAGGTCCGCTCTGTCTCTTTCTCCCACTCACCTCAATTAGCGGCAACTTAATTTGCCCGAGCGAAGAGCAAAAGCAAAGAGTGAGAGATGGGTCGTTTTCACAGTCAATATTGACAGTTTTATTTGCTTTATATTAAATGCCCTCTTTACTGCCTTTTCCTTTCCTTTCCTTTCCTTTTTATTCTATTCCATTTCTATTTCTATCTAGTTTTTGTGTCCACCATCTTCTGAACACAGTGTGAGTGTAGAATTACTACCGCTTTTTATTTGTCTTTGTCGCTTCAGTTTGAGTTGCCTTCAGCTTTATTATTTTGCCCACTCGGCGGAAAATGAGTCAAAATTGAGCTGATATCGGGCAAATTAACACAGAAGCAAAAGCAGCAGAATCTTGTGATCTTGTTTGTTTAGAAGAAGAAGAAGAAGAAAAAAGCTGCTGCTAGGGTAAACTGTTTGCAACAAAAACGCAGGACAAATACAAAATACGAGAAAAATTGAAAAAAAACTGCAAAAGTAAAAATTAATTTTTCTCTTTTTTCATCTTCTTATCTAGGTTCCTTTACGGTGCGAAGTGATAACAGCAGCCGTAGCAGCAGCCAACTCTGTAAATTATATTTGCTTTGCCCAGCAAAATCAATAGAAAGAAGGAGAAGAAGAAACTAATAAGATTGTTAATGAGGAGAAAAAAGAAGAAGGCAGGTAGGCAGGCTTAATTATGAAAGTGAAAAAAAATCACACAGCAGCAGAAGCTGAAATTGAAACCCGAAAAGTGATTTTCCCCCATTAAAAATGTCAGCAGTTTCCACTTTTCAGGTGTGTGTCTGTGTCTTGTGCTTCTTTGCTCCTTCGCTCAAAACTGCTGACTAATTACCAATTAATAAAGGCAAAGAAGTCTTTTTAATAATCACTGCTTGAAACTTCAAAAGTGGCAGTGATTTTGTTATTGCCACTTATTATTATGACGTGGCTTGTTAAAAATTCAAAACAGGACCCGAGCTATTTTCAGCAGATATTTTTCCCTACTTTTGCGTTTTGGGACAGGCAGGTAAAACAATGTCAAGTTTGTGCTTTCATTACTTCACAAGTCGCTGCATCGACTTTCAAAATCAGCTCATGTTGAGGATGATGATGCTAATGAAGCAGCTCACAGGAAAAGAAAAAGAAGAAAAAGAGTTGAAATTGAAAAGAAAATTTTTTCTTTGGGAGCAAGGAAATAACAGTTTTACTTTCATTTTAGTTGAAGGACAATTTAGACAATGTTTTCTCCCTTTTCTTTTTTTGCTTTTTGTGTTGCTAGTCAAAGGTTTGGTCGCTGTGCTGATCGTGGTGGTGGTTGTACAGTCAAATAAAAAATGCAACTATTGCTGCAGCAGCTGCAAAAAAATGGGACATATAATAAAAGTGTCAAGTAATAAAGGCAAGGAGAGAAGAAAAAGAAAAAGAAGAAAAAGGCCAAATAATAAGTAGGAGATTTTAGGTTTCCTTTGGTGGTGCACCGAGTTTGTTGTACAAGGTGGTTGCTGAGAGAGAAAAAAGTTGACTTGACAATCTTGACAATCAAAGGGTGAAAAGTACTCTTTATTTTATGGTTCACCTAGTTTGATACTCACAAAGTACAACAAAAAAAGAGTCTAAGAGTGTTTATTAAAACCTTCCGCCACTCATTAAATTGCTACAAGACTGAATCTGAGCCTGCCTTTCATCAATCGGAGCGCAATCAGAGCACTAGAGACTGGTTGGCACAGCACAACACAGCACAGAAGAAGAACAAAGCAAACAAAAAGCCAACTAAATCAGAACTGAGGCTCAGTGAAACACACTGCAGCAGCCCCTTTTTTCTGCATCACTGGGCACTGAGCCCGCATAAGCTTTCTTCTGGTCTGGTCTTGTACGACAACGACATTTAAGCAACTGTTTTGTGTTGTACAGCAAAAAAATGCTCTAGAAAAAAAGGTTTTGACAATGAAAGCGCGCCCGCTTGTGTTTAAATAGCGGCAAAAGCAAAACACATTTTTTGTCATCATGTTCTCCAAATAAAAATGATCTTCACTTTTCTCCTCTTCTCAACTTCACCAAACGATCATGGACATCAGCAAACGAATTTCCACCGCCACCACCACCACTGCCTCCCACTCCTCACTGCACCGCTCGAAACGTCGAACTCGTTGGGTGATCCGCGGCGTGGTCATCCTCCTCTCGGTGGCCATCTGCATCCACCAAACGTACATTGTCTCCGATCTGTACTTCACCTACCCCACCAATGTGGACGTCCGCCTGGACACCTCCCCCTACATCTACCTGCCCGCGGTGACGATCTGCAGCGAACTTCCGGCCACCATTCTGGTGGAGGATCTGGCTCGGGTGGCCCCTTCGGTGGCGGCCCTCTTCGGAGGGCGATTCTCTAAACCGGAAGTGAAACGACTGCTCGGAAGGAAGGCCGTCAGAAGACAGCTGCTCGCCGTGCTGCAGTCAATGCCCATCAATCTGCAGCATCGCTTTACCGTCTCGGCGAGGAGTTTCTTCTATGAATGTGTCCTTCCGACGCCCGTTTCCGACCCGACCGAAGGAAATACTCATGCTCAACAAAAACGTATCCCCGGAAGTTCCTCCGCCATCACCTGCGAGCAGTACGCGCCCATCGTCGAGACGATCAACGACCGCTACAAGTGCTTTTCGCTCTTTCTAAATCGAACGTCGTCTATGAACCACCAGTATCAGAATCGTAAGCCGCCCAGCTTTATGCTGTCCAAAGAGCACGTATCTCACTTCAAGTTTCTCGTGTGGATGGGCATCCGCCGGGAGTTCATCTTCAACGGCTTCATCTACCTGCACGCGGTTCACAGTAAATAAAACAAAAAATTACCACCTTTTTCTACCTTGATCAACTAAAATCAAACTTCTTCTTCCTCTTCTTCTCCTCCTCCTCCAGTGTCCCACCAGTTCACCAATCCCAAGGCGGTGCAGCACCTCGATCCAAATCAGCACCAGTCGGTGACGGTCGCTTTTGAGCGGGAGATCATCAAGCTGCTGCCGCCGCCCTATGAGACCAACTGCCGCGATTACCGCTATCCCGATCCGGGCAGTAGAATGCGGGCCTACCAGTGTCGGGAGCACTGCTTCTCCGAGTGCCGCGTCCGCCGCTTTCTGGCCCGGGACGGCGGCTGGCCGGGCGACACCTACGCCGAAGCGAACGTCACCGCCCACTTTTCCGCCCTCTGGAGCAATGTCCACAGCGCCTTTGGCCACCTCGAGGAGGGCGGTGGTATGGTGCAACTGAAGAAGGAGGAGGAAAAGGAAGTGCTTCATTTTGCAAAAATAAAGAATGTGGAGAGGGCGAGGACGACTGTCGGCGAATTCAGTACGACGTTCGCACGGTGCGAGTGAGCGAACGGGACGCCGAAGTGGATGAACAATCGGAGAAGTTCACCGTGGGAGTTCTGCCACCGAAGGAGGTGCAGCTGGTGATTCGACACGTGCCCAAGTTTGCCTTCATTGAGTTTGTGGTAAGTGGAGAACATAAATGTTTAAACTCATTGTTTTTCGTACAATATTTGATGAGGGGAGGGAAAAGGATGTAAAAAAGTGGTTTTTTGAACAGGGAATATTGATGCAGACTACTTTTAGTTGCCTACTTTGTTAGAGTTGCTTTTTGATGAGGACGTTTTTAATGGAGGCAGAAGAATATTACAGGCATTTGTTTGTGCATTTGTTTGTTTGTCAGATCCTTTCGGCTAATCAGCTTTGTTGGATGACGCTATTTGAGCGTTTGAGCTGCTTTGGGCAGCTCGGACAGAGCGCATCAGCCACCACGAAAGACCCCAACTTTCCTTCCAATCATCTTTTAGCCCCCATTTTAAATACCCCACACACTCACAAACACCGCATCATTCACATTACTTTTTAAGTTTTAAATTTTCACTCGAACCTTCACATTCAGTTCAGTTCAGTTCAGTTCAGCTGATGTTCGGTTGCCAGCTCATCAGCTGCGCCTTCAATTCAATTCTCCGGTGAGTTGGCGGGAACGCCATTTTGCAGCAAAAGCTGCTCAGAGAAAACACAGCAGAGAGAAGGAGAAAGTTGGCCAATGCTAGTTTTGCTGCTGCTGCTGGAACAAAATAGCCTGCTACAAAACTAGCAGGCTATTTTGTTCTATCAGCAGCGTAAACAAGCTTAGCCTTGCCGTGCTCTTTGGAGAATTATAGAATTTTTCCAACTAGGCCTCTCAGCAGCAGCAGCAGCAGCAGAATAATAGCAACAGCAGCAGCAGCAGCAGTAGTGGTAATGTAGAAGATAAATAAAACTAAAAAGTAGTAGAGGGGAAGCAAAAAGTACAAAATTGCAATTTTGTATATTAAATTTTGTGCTTTTATTATTACATTTTAAATAAAAGTTCAAAGCAGCAGCAGCATCAGCAGCAACAACAAAAATGAGCCAAAATGTGAAACCTTTTAATGCAATGTGCGGGGTGAGGACGGTTGCTAGTTGGAAAAGTAGAAATGCCGAACAGCAGAACAGCAGAATAGCAGAATAGCGAAACTAGCGACCTTTTCTGACTTTTTCCCTCTTTCCCTCTTTCTCGAGCTGCACTTTTGATCATTTTTCTTCTTCATTTTCCTTCATCCTCCTCTCTCCTCTTTGCTTTTATTCACCTTTTTTCTTCCACTTACCTGTTTCTTCTTTCCGCTTGCCGAGGTACCTCGCTTGCTTGCAAAGTGTACGGCAGCGTGAATTCAAATTTGTTCACTCTGACTATAACATGGAAATAATGGTGAAACTTCCACCACCACCAGCATATCTGCTCTTGACAAATTTGCCTAGCCCTTGCCTTATTCTCGCTCGCGTCACCGATCTGGTTTCTTCTTTTTCATTTTTTTGTTGCAGTGTTGGTCGAGTTTCCCGCAACGGTGGTGGTGGTTGCTGTGGCGGTTTCGAGTGGCAATTGAAAAAAAAGAGAAAGATGGAAAACTTGCTCCACTTTTACTGTACGGCAGAGGTAGAAGAAGGAAAGAATTTGTGTGCGTTGTACAGTGTACAGTGGTACAACAGAGCAGCAGAGCACCAGCATTAGCAATGTAAATTGCTTACCGCCGTGCCGCCGACGCTGGTTTCAAAGATTTGCCGCCGCCGATCTTGCTCAACAACTGTGAATAATTTGAATCAAAGTGAGAGAGAGAGAGAGAGGAGAGAGAGAGAGAGAGAGAGAGAGAATGAGAGCAGGAAAACGGGAAAATTGAATGAGTGAACACTAAGAAGAAGTGAGGAAATAATCTCTCAATCATATGTCATCTCAACACTTCAGGGATAGAATTGAGAAAGAGAGGGAGATTGTTAATGCCTCCAGTTAGGTGTGTGTGTGAGAGAGAGAGAGTGTACTGCTTACAGGGAAAAAATCTGTTATTGAAAGCTAAATTCTGTAGAATATTCTTGTTCCCCTTCTCTGCTGAACATGTATATTGATTATTATTTTATTTTTATTCCTCCTTGTTAGTGTGCGCAATTTCGTTCTGTGCTGTGTTGTTGCAACAAAGTTAAGGAGAGCGTTTCATTTGAGTGTCTCTGTGTGTGTGTGTGCACATTTGCCTTTAGAGTGAAAAGAGAGAGAGAGTTGGAGAAAATTGTTAGGAAAATTCAATTTGAATGCACATTTGTACATTTTTTTGGTAGCATTTTGCAAGCATTGTACACAATAATAATAATGGCGACGTTAATAATATTGACAAGAGAGAAGGACTGCTGCTGCCTTTTCCGCTTCTTCTACTACTTTTCATATTTTCATACTTGTGTACTTTTTCTGTACAAGAGTCTCGACTTGTTTTCCAACCTCACTGCTAACAGCGAAAAAAAATAGAGGCCACCATTTTTACGGCAAAAATGGCGACTTCTAAACGAACTCTACTTGTACTTTTCCTTATTCTCTCTGTTTCTATCTCTCTTACTCTTACGCCAATTTATACTTTCTCACTCTAATGAAGAGTGGAGATACAATTTCAAATTGTTGTCTAAAAATTCTCTTTTTGGTCGAAACGGGAAACGCTCAAGAGAGCGAGAAAGAGAGGGGAAAAAGTAGCCCGGAAAAAAAGAGGACACCGAAGTAACTTGAAGTAGGGTGAATCGAACACTCTGTCACTCTGATCTGAACGCTCTGAACGTATTGAACGGTTGTTATGCTCATCCTAGACTTGTTTGTTTGTTTGCCCGTCTCTCTTTGCTTGCCTGCCTACTTTTGCCATTAAAAACAGCAGATTGAAAGGGCAGCCAGGCAAAAGGCAAATCTTTTTAACAGTGAAACTGAACTGAACTGAAAAACCTGAACTGGACAAAGTGAAATAAAATGAGAATGATGCAGATGAGAGTGGTGGAAGAAGTGAGTCAAAAGAAGCTCACTGAAGCTTGAGAAAGCGAGTGAGTCGCCTGAACTTTGCCTTTTAAGCTCAACTCAGCCAAACAAGCAAGCATTGGCCTGCAATTCATTAGTCAACAGCCCAGCTGAACTGAACTGAACTGAACAGAAGCACTTTCACTACTTTTGTAGTAAACAAACACACGGGCAGGCAGGCAAATTGATTCCTGTTTTCGCGTTGTTGGATACTTTCTATGCTTCTATGCTTGTGTGTTCCAAATTTCCAACTCAATTAGTAATTCTCCCTCTCCCTCTCTCTCCACTTCTTCGCAATCTCATTTAGCATTCTGTCAACTCATTATCTCTCTCTTTTTCTTCTTCTTCTTCTTCTTCCCCGAACCTTGTGTTAATTTGTTTTCACCTTCTCTCTTCTCACTCTTCTTCACTCTCACTCTCAATCAATCTACAACGACAGTTTACTGCTAGTACTACTACTACAACTACTACTTTTAGTTTCGTTTGGCAACCTGTTTTCACCTGTCTCTTCTGTCGTGTTTCCAGTTACCTAACTACCTTTTTTCTCACTTTATTCCTCTGTTTTTCCTTAACGTTTTTTTCTTCTCCTCTTCAGATCTACGTCGGCGGCCTGGTTAACCTCTACCTCGGCTTCTCCGCCATCAGCCTCGGCGTCCTCCTGGCCACCTACTGTACGTGCAGTACCAAACTTCAGACGAAGCACGTCTGTCTTCCGGTCAGAAGAAGAGCTAGGACCAGGGCCCGGGCCAAAGTTAGCGGTGATGATAAATTTGGAAAAAGTGGTTCCAGGAGAAGGCTACTCGGTGGCTCATTTTTGGGTAGGTCGAAGAAGAGTGGGACCACTTCAGCTTCTTCAGCAGCAGCAGCAGCAGCTGTCAATGGCAATGGACAGGTCACTCCGTCATCTGCCTCGAATCATTTTTCTCATAATTATGTGCCACTTAGTAGAGAGGAGGAGGAGGAGGAGAAAGAGGAGGCGGAAGACGTCTCAATTAATTTGTGACAATTTATTTCATTTCATTTCATTTGACTGTTTTTTGTTTGTGCAAGCTCTGTCAGTGTGTGTCTGTGTCGGTTGACTGTCAGCTTTCGTTTGTCAACTCTCTCTCTCTTTTGCCCGGTCTTTTTTTTCTACCTGTCAAAATTAATTTGCATATTAGCGTGTTTGGCGGACTGGGCTCGGAGGGAGAATATAGTAGTGAGCTAAATAAATGGCACGGAAAATGTGCTGCATGAATTTGGTGAATTGATCGGTTGGCACAGTTGTACGACACAGTTTTTTCTCTATTCTTTTTCCCTTCCTAAAAAAACAGTCTCCATCTTGTGCGGCTGAAGCAAATTAAATCGTAAAAGAAAAGCAAAATCGATTTTTTTCTGTTTCTAATAAACCCTAAAGTGAACGTTCAGAAAAAGAACTTTTCTGTTTTTCTTTGTTTCCTCAGGTACCTAGATACGTGTAATGCTGACATTGAATAAAATAAAGTGCTCCTCATACAAATCTGTACAAAAAGAAATGATCATTATATAGCAACAAATGAGCTAAAAATTATCATCATTTTGAACGGCGCATTTTAGTTGGCGGAACACAGGGCAAACATAGCGAATCAATATTTTTGTGTTTTTAATTTTTTAAATTTGTTTTTGCACTTGCAGGCGGAAGTGATGTTGAAATGATTTTTTATTTAGATTTTGAGCCTCTCTGAGTTTATCAGCTGCGCATGCAATTTTTCCCTTTCGAACAACTTTATCGATCTGTCTTGTGAAGTACGGGGAATTCTCTCTCTCTCTCTCTCTCTCTCTCTCTCTCTCTCTCTCTCTCTCTCTCTCTCTCTCTCTCTCTTTTCTTTCTCTTTAATTTTGTGTGTGGCCAGCAAGTAAAAAGCAAATAATAATTACGTCTAATGTAAAGCTACACATAGGCACTCATTAAACCTTTAATTGGATGCAAGAGTAAAATTAAAAATTAAACTTGTAACTAGCTAAATTATTTAGCAGACCACTTTTACTACTATTTTTACTACTGTTTACTATGCAGTCCTAAATTGCAGCAAGTCATTAGGGCACGCTTTCTAATAATTTAAGCCTGCCATTTTGCAAGTTTCATTATGTTTTTATTTATCATCACTTTATATTCTCTCTAAACATGGGCCAACTCAAAAGAGGATTTAGTAAACTTTTTTTTGTAAAAAAGAATTTGCATTTATTGTAAATTGGTTTACATGCAGATGCAAATTGCAAAATAATAACTTCAACTTAAAAAATATTAAAAGCTTTTTCCAATTTTCAGTTTCTAAGAATTTTGGTGCAGCATTGTGGGCCGCCTCAAACTATTCACCGCTGAAGGTACAAGTAATTTGTAATGATATAATAAAAAATGTTGAGCAAAAAACCACTCAATTTCTTTTTGCCCATTTTGGCAACAGTGTTCAATTTGAAGAACAGTTCTTTACCATTCGTCACCAGCAGATTTTTATCTCCCTGGTTTCCATCTCATCTATCCAACTGCCAGTTCATCTTGAGGACTGCCTCTTGTACAGCTGTAACGTGTACAGTAGTCGTACTGTATAGTTGTCTTCTGTCCCAAGAGAAGAGAGAGCGAGTGCAAGTGGGAATTGTGCAAATAAATGCAAGGCAGGCAAAGGCAGAAATGAGGAGAAAACACACAACACACAGAGTTGCTCTTGTTGAGCCACTCTAAAGTTCACCAAGCGTGGTTCACTTTTTTTCTCCCGTTTTCCTTGCTCGCTCACTATTCAACAATTTCTTCTGGTTCGCTTTTGGGTCTCAGTGTGCTCTCCCCCGTTCTCTCTCTCTCTTTTTCTCCTCAACTTGAATATGTAATTACCTTGTACTTCCAAATTTAGCTCTGCCGGCACTGTTGCCGCCGCTTTCGGGCGACAACTGCTGCTGCTGCTGCTGCTGAAAAAGAAGAAACAAACGCCGATGTACAGGTTGACTCAATGGCACTGTACGGTACTGTACAACTGCCTGAAAGGAACCCTCGGATGTGCCCTCCTCCCCTCTTTTGCACTCTTTAGCATTTTTTTTGCTTTTCTGCTACAGTTTCTGCAACTGAAGTGAGAGAGAGAGAGAGAGAGAGAGAGAGAGAGAGAGAGAGAGAGAGAGAGAGAGAGAGAGAGAGAGAGAAAGCACCCAAAATCAACCTGAAGAGTCCTCTGGTTCTCTGCTTTACTTTCTGAAAAACTATTTAAGAGTGGAAGAATATAATCGCCTTTCTTCAGTTCACTCTTTTCAGTTTGAAACATATTGTGACAAGTGTGCAAGTAATAAAAAGTAATAATACTTTGACAATTTTTTGCTCAAAAATAATACGATCAGAAATTTTTTTGTACAACTTGACAACCATTTTTAAAGAAAAAGAAAGGCTTAAAAACTGCTGCTGCTGTTCATTTTGCTAAATACTACCACTATTAGCAATTGCTAATTGCTAATTGCTAATTGCTAATTGCCACTAATTATGAAGCATCCTAAAGTTAATAAGCTTTCTACTTCTACTAACAACTCTAACAGCAAAACTCGCCGTGAAAAACGCTGTCGGGTCTGCGGCGGCATTGCTCAATGTAATGTTACTAACATTTGCTAAAGCTGATTCCACTGACTAAAAACCATTAAAAAATTTTGTTTTGTTTGCTTACGTTATTCTTGTTTATATTTTCTCTCTAAAACACAAACAATCTTTCTAGCTTTCAACTTTAATGGACTTTCCTGTGAGAGCTGTAAGTGTGTGTGGCAACTAACTAAAAAATATGATCAAGTTTTAATGCAAAATATCTGAAAAACAAAAATTTTCTACGCAGGCAAAACCTTTTTTCGGCGAAATGCTTACAAACACGAGGTAAAACCATGTGAAAAGGCTGTAAATCAAATTTTTTAATTGTTTAATTTTTTTTGTCAGGAGTTTGTCTGCTTCAACAAAGAACGTTGCGATGTGAACCTTACTAGTCGACGTTTCTGCAAGCGTTGTCGCCTGAACAAGGTAACAGTTAAAAAAGTTTTTCAACTTGACCTCTTTTCTAACCTTTTCCACCTTGTTTTGCAGTGCATTGCCATTGGCATGAAAAAGGAGCTCATCAAATCATCCTCAAACTCAACAGCCAGCTCAAATGAAGGAGAAGTTCAAAACAAGTCCATCACCTCATCAGTTTCTCCTTCTCCCTCTTTGTCATCCTCCTTGTCATCCTTATCTCAAACTCCGTTCTCACTCTCACCACCTACGAGGCTGAATGTCTGGAAATGGTAAAAAAGATCTCCGCAATCTTCGTCGAACGACCTGAGCAGCCGCGGAAGGTGATCGGCTTTGCCGCCGACTTGCGTTCACTTTTTAGCGTTCAAACTGTCTTTTTTGAAGCAGTGGCTGCGGTTGCTGGGGCCACATTGCCCGGTTTTGATTTTCTGCCTTGGGAAGAGCGGTTGTCAGTTCTAGCTGAAGCCGTCCCAAAGATCATGTTCTTCCGCACGGCCTACTACTTTCACTTTGAGCTGAACAGTTTCATTGTTAGAGTGGTAAGTGAAAAGAAAAAAGGTTTTGGAAGGGTAATAAAAAAGTTTAATATTTTTTGTTCCTTCAGGATCCGCTGAAGAGCAACCAGTCAGTTCTAGTCTCGCTGGAGATGTTCTACGGGCCCAAGTTGGACTACTTCAGCTTCTCTCATCGGGAGTTTGCCCACCTAGTGGCGGAGCTGGTGGAACAGGATGAAACTGTCAAAGATTTTGTGAGTTGGGCTTTTTGTTTTTGTTAACATTTTTAGTAAAGTTTTTTGTCTTTCTAGATCACCATCCTCCTGCTGTGTCAACAGAAAAAGCAAAAACAAGAAGAAACAGAGAAAGTTTCATTTGATTCAGCAGAAAATAACAAATCTTGGACCTGTATTTTGGGCTACACCTACGCCAAGTACGTCCACCTTCTGAGGCGGTACCTGGCGGTGAAGCTTCAAAACGAGCTCCAGGCAGAGCGAAAAACTTCGAAACTTCTTGCGCTGATTGAGGACGAGCAGGGCCCAATGAAACGCCTGCTCGGCGACCTTTTCAGCGGCTTTGATTTTAAGCTGTGGCCGTACAGTGAGGCGTTGAGAAAATCGGGTAAAGCAAATTGAAAAATGTCAAAACAACAATTTAAACAACATGCAAATTGAAAAAAGGTGTCTTTATTGTACAAACAGTATTTTAGTAGTGCAGTACAATTAAAAAATGCTAATTTTTTGTTGTTTAAAAGAAAGCAATTATTTTTGAAATTGTTACTTTCTTTTTGTTTTATTTTACTGTAATGCAAAGACCTCTCGCTCAAAACCTTCTGTTTTGTTTCAGGCCTCAGCCTGTACCGTCAATTTTAATTTAGGCAAATGCAAATTTTTTTGTGCTTAGTGTTTTTCTGTTTTGCAACCCTCTATTGTTCACCTCACTTTTTAAAGTTTTTCTATTTCTGTTTTCATTTTTTCCCGGTTCAAAAAAATGCTTCTATATTTAAAACCGAGTTAACCTAAAATTGAGTTTGCACACTTCTTGTACACTTTCATTTGCAACAAAACTGTGAGTAGAGTTCCTGCTGTGGAAACCGAGAGAAAGGGAGAGGGAAAAAAAGGAATGGGAATAAAAACAAAAATATGCCGACTGCTGTTAGGCAAAAGAGAGAGAGAGAGAGAGTAATCATAAACAAATCCGAAACTCTTTCACCGTTGCCGACACACAGTGAAAGCAATTCTCACCAGTGTTCTGCATTCAATCACACGTCATAAAACGGGAGAACCAGGTCAGAAGACACACACACACACTCACTCATTCACAACTAAACCAAAACTGAAAGGCTAAATTCAGTGTTGTGTTTTTTCTCATGACATGAAAGCAAGTTTTTGTTTTTCTGCAGTATTACACTCTTGATTTTGAAAACTGTTTCAATTTTCAACTGCTGCCTTTTTTCTGATGATCATGGACCGAGATCGAGCCAAACTAGCGCGAAACTTCGCCTCCTCGAGGAGCTAAAGTGGATTCTCATGTTCGCCGCCGCCGTGTACGTGGTCATCCTGCTGATCAGCGCCCGCAAAGCGCCGCCCCTCGTCGCTCGACTTTTTGTACGAAAGTTTGACCTTGACTGGGAAGGTTACAACGATTTCAACGATACAGCGACAACAAATGGCAGTACAACTGAAAACGCCACAAACGCCGTACAGACGATAAAAAAGGTGGGAATCGTCGTGACCGACCTGGTCAACTCTAGAGAGGAAATCTTCGACGATGATCATCATGGTGAGGAGGATGTGATGAGGAAAAAGGCTGCTGCTGCTGATGCGGATGAAGAAGTGGGCGGAGTTGAGGTGAGATTTATATAAAAAAATAATGAAAAAAATTTTTAATATTTTTTCCCTTTATCAGAAAGCCCTCATCACCGTCTTTCGCGTGCTCTACCTCGCCTTTGCCGCCATACAGGCGTTCGGCATTGTAGGGGCGTGGCGGGAGAAGTACCGTACAACGGCGACCTTCCTCGCCGCCCACCTTCTAATGACGGCCACCAGCTGGACGCTTCTCTTCACCTCAAAGTGCCTCTGGACGGTGCTGAATGCCGCCTGGACGCTGATCATCGCCGTCTTTGGGTGCCTCTTCCTCTGGAACCTCTACATCAAGCGGTTGATAGTGAAAGGCGCCGACGGGGACGTCAACTTTGATGAGCTTTGGTGAAAAGGGAGAAAAGAAATTGAGGCAAGCACACTGAAGTTGTTGTTTTGTAAATAAATAGTATTTTTAGCAATTTTTAATTGAGTTGAGCATTTTAATGAAAAGTTAATTAAATTGTGCTTTTAGTTTTAACTTTTTAATGAGTCTTGCTAAAAAATAATTTTTTACATTTACAGTTTTATTTTTAAGCGTAAAAAACTTTTAACAGTGTAACTTTTTTTGCTTAACAAAAAAAGAAGACCTTGAAAAACAATTTCAAATGATCGTTTCACTTCTCATTTGCAGCCTGTTTTTAACTTTGTGTATAAAAGTAACAAACGATACACAAAATCAAAACTTTTTAGCCTACAAAACTTTACTTTAAACACACAAAAACGAGGTAAATGAAGTTCATTACTCTGCTTTTCGCCCATCTTCTCTTCACCTTCTCCGCCTGCTACGCACAAAATGGTCCTCAGTGCGGCACTAAAGGTCTATCCTCATCATCACCACCATCCCTCAGAAAATCAGGAAAATAAATAGTGGGCGGCGTTGAGGCCGTTCCTCACTCTTTTCCCTGGCTCGCCTCCTTTGGCTCCTACAACCCAAATGAAGGCCCAAACGAAGTCGCCTACCGAAGCTCCTGCACCGGCTCTCTGGTTCACCCGCAGTTTGTGCTGACCGCCGGCCACTGTGAGCTGGCGATGAGAGATCCACAGCGGATGGTGGTCGTCGGTGAGCTTATCAAAAAAATCGTATTGTACGACATGTTTTTTTATCAACTCCTTTTACCTCCCCTTTCTAAGCCGTCCACAACGTGAGCAGCAGCCAGGCGGAGGAGCCGCAGAAGATTTACGCCCCCATAGCGCAGTTTATCCTCCACCCACTGTACCGGAAGCTGCCCGATAAAACTAGCGTCAACGACATTGCCCTTATCAAGCTGAGGTCCCCTGTTGATACTGCCAACAACCCGTTCCTGGGAACGGTTTGCCTTCCTGATAAAACCGAGGATACTCAGCATGACGTTCATGTTGGTCAGGTGGCCACCGCTTGCGGCTGGGGCCGCACTGTGGAGAACTCCTACTGGAGCGGCTCCAGAGCGCTGATGCGGGTTGACCTTCCGGTGGTGTCGATGGACTACTGCGCCAGACAATATGGGCTGACTGAGGGAACTGAGGGAATGATGTGCACGTACAGTGATCAGGGAAAGGATGCCTGTCAGGTAAAAGGGGGATTGAAAAAGATGGGTTTTTTAGTGATAAAGTTTTTTTGGGCGTTTTAGGGAGACTCGGGTGGGCCGCTGCAGCTGAAGGTTAACGGAAGGTGGACGGTGATTGGCGTCACCAGCTTTGGCGCCGGCTGTGGACAGTTTGAGAGTCCGGGCGTGTGGACGAAGACCGCCCACTACGTGGGCTGGATCCGGGAGACTATCAGCAGGGAAGGTGGTGGTGGTGGTGGTGGTAGTGGTTTTTAATGTAAAATTTTTTATTTTAAATAAAACTACTATTTTTTTGCTGTAAAGCATAGCAAATGAAGGAAAAAGAGGTGATTTGTGCTTTAAAAGTTTTTTGCTAGCTTTTTAGGCAATTAGCAGTTGTAAATTGGGGTTAATAGGATTTTTTTTCAGTTTGCAAGGCAAGGCTTCGGTTCAACACCGTTTAGTGTAGAGTTTGGTTTTTCACAATTAAAATTATTTTGTTTATTTTTACTGTGTATAAAAGGACAAACCAGTTCAGGTAAAGTTGGTCAAATACAAATCGTCTGTTGAAATTATCACCAAAATCAGCACCCACAGTAAAAAAATTTGGAAAAAAACTTAGTTTTAAAATGAAGTCATTTTGTTTTGGTGTACTACTTTTATTCATTTCATCCGCCACAGTGGTTGTACTGGCTCAAAATGATCCCAAATGCGGCACAAACGGCCCGGCGCAATTAAAATTATCGGCGGCGTGGAGGCGACTCCCTATGAGTTAGATGACGTTCAACAAAAAAAGTAAAAAAAACTAAACGTTAATCTCTCTTTTTTCCCCTAACCTGTGTTTAGATGGCCGTGGACGGTGTCACTGGGCGTCAACCACACCGCGTCAACACTGCTGAGAGAGGAAAATTACCAGCCCATGTGCGGCGGCTCCATCATCCACCGGCAGTTTGTCCTCACCTCGGCCAAGTGCGCCAAGGGCGCCAGTGAGTACAATGAATCAGAACCGTACCTTATTTTTGGTAAGTGAGAAAAAAAATGCAAAAAATTTGCAGCAGTTTTGTTTCAACATTTTGAGCTATTATATCTTGAATACAAAAATCTTTTAGCCGCCCACAATGTCAGCGCTGGGGCTGCAGAGCCGCGAAAGATCACCCAACTGCTCGGCGAGGTAATCGCTCATCCCGACTACTCCTACGACGAAAGGACGGGCAATCGCCTAAACGACATCGCCCTCATAAAACTGCGTGAACCGCTGGACATTGAGAACAACCCCGACCTGGGGGTGATTTGCGTGCCCGACCAGAACGACGACTATAACCCCTATCAAGGGCAGATGGCCACCGTCGTCGGCTGGGGCCTGACCAGCAACCAGCTGTACACCTCCTCAAAGGTGCTGCTGAAGGTGTCACTTCCGGTCAACTCGATGGACGAGTGCGTGGAGATGTACGACTTGCCGGAGGACAGCAAGAACAGCATGATCTGCACCTACCAGGTGGGCGCCAGTCCCTGCATGGTAAGGAGTGCTGGTGGTGGTGAAAGTGGTGATAAGTTTTGTTGTATGTCATGTCATTTTTTACTTCTTTTTTAGTTGGACGACGGCGGCCCGTTGATGTTGCAGGATGAGGACGGCAAGTGGATGGTGGTGGGCACGCCAGCTACTTTCAGGGCAAGGACTGCGGTGAGGTAAAACACCCCTACATGTACGCCCACGTGTCCATCTTCTCCGATTGGATCTGGGACACGGTGAAGGAGAATGAGTGAAGATGGTGATAATGATAAACATTAAAACGATGATTTTTTGTAGTAATTTTTAATAACAATTTTAGCCAAATTATACAAATAAAAAAATGTTTTTTGTAAATTTTTATTTTGTATTTTTTGTTCATTTATTGTGACAAGTTTAGGAAAACTGGTTTTTTACTCCTAATCCTTTAGCATTTAAATTTTGATTAAATAAATAAAAATGAGGCATAAAAATGAAAATTTTTAAATTGATTAACACAAAGGTTAAAAAAACACAAATAACACAAGTTGAAAAGGTTAAACTGTTATTTGCAAAGGTTAAAACAAATAGATAAAAACTTGCAGTTGTATTTTTAAATTGGCTCATTAAGTTTTGCAGTTTTCGTTTTTGCATTAGCATTTTTGTTTAGTTTTTATATATAAAGTAAAAAAACTTGCGTAAAACCCCCGTTTTTCAAAACTTTACACAAAACATTTATCAAGAAAATGAAACATTTTTTTGCATTTTGTTTTTTAATTTTCATTTTTCCTTTAATCACAGCTAAAAACGACCCTCATTGCGGCACCAAAAATCCAATTGAGTCTAAAATAATAGGCGGTAAAGAGGCTACACCGCATGAGTTTCCTTGGATGACATCGTTTGGATATACAAAGCAAAAAGGCTCTGATTTAACTTATAAGACATGGTGCGGTGGCTCAATTATTCATCCCCAGTTTATACTAACAGCTGCCCACTGCCATAAAATAATGTCCAAGAAAAATATCAGGGCTACTGTTGGTAAGTGTGCGAATTGCTTTTCTAAATTTATTTTTTAACATTTTTTATTCAATTACCAGGAGCTCACAATATTAGTTTGGAAGCTCCTGAACCGAATAAAGTGTCACTGCCAATTGCTCAGTTTATCAAGCACCCAAAGTATAAAAAGTTTCCACATAGTTCAATCAACGATGTGGCTCTGGTCAAGTTGGCCAGTCCGCTGGACATTGCCGGCAACCCTGATCTGGGGACGGTTTGCGTTCCACCGCAGAATGACACCTATAATCCGTACCTGGGCCAGCTGGTCACTGCCGCCGGCTGGGGACTGACAATCTGGCCTGATCTAAGCAGCTCTTCTCAAGTGCTACGCAAGGTGACACTACCAATTGCCGACATGGACTGGTGCAGGAAGGTGAATAACATAACAGAAGCGCCAAACACCATGATTTGCACCTATCACTAGGAAAAGACACTTGTAAGGTAAGATAGATCATTTTTTTGTAATTGTTTGTATTCTAGTAACTTTTAAAACATTTTTTTGTTTTAGGGAGACTCAGGTGGGCCGCTAATGAAAAAGATGGATGACAGTGGCCGGTGGACAGTGGTGGGCATCACTAGTTGGGGCAATGGTTGTGCAGCTGTTGACGAGCCGGGAATGTACACTCATGTTTCCCTCTTCTCTGATTGGATCTGGGAGACGGTCAAGGCGAATGGTGGCTGAAACCTTTAGTTCACTTGTGCGTGCACAATGATTTTTGTAACAAAGCATCTTTTAGTTACAGTTTTAGCCATTATCTAAATAAAAAATGTTTTTTTTGCAAATCATATTTTTGTACAATTATTAAGTTTTAAATTTGAATGTATTTATTGTGAGTAAATTGTAGAAAATGGTGTTAACTTATAATTATTCGGCATCTAGATTTTTGCAAAAAATTGCAAAAAATAAAAAAACATGTTTTGTTTTTAAAATGATAAAAACAATAGTTAAAGTTTTAATTTAAAAAAACACAAATTTAAAAGTGTTAATTGTAATTTGCAGAAGGTTAAAACAAATAGTCTAAAACTTGTCCCGCCTTTTTTAAACTAACTTGTTAAAATTTGCAATTATGTGTTTTTTCTGAAGATATAAATAAAAAACTAAAAACGTCAAAAACACAATTGTTTTTAGAAACATTACAGAAAAACGCTCACTAAGAAAATGAAATATTTTTTTACACTTTGTTTATTAACTTTCATTTTTTCTTTGATAACTGCTAAAAACGATCCTCAATGCGGCACTAAAGGTCCATCGGAGTTTAAAATAATAGGCGGTAAAGAGGCTAGACCGCATGAGTTTCCTTGGATGGCATCACTTGGAGAAAAAGAAAAAGAAGAAGAAGAAGACGAAAACTCTAAATTGATTTATAAGTCACACTGCGGCGGTGCAATTATTCATCCACAGTTTATTCTTACAGCTGCTCACTGCTATAAAATAATAAACAAAAATATCAGAGCCACTGTTGGTAAGTGAGCAACCGTTTACTATACTTTTTTGCATGTGATTTTTTTACGTTTTAATTATTTAAATCTTTTTTTAACTGAAAATTTTTTAAATTTTTTTAAATTTACTAGGCGCTCATAATGTTAGTTTGGAAGCGCCTGAACCGAACCGAGTGTCAATGCCAGTTGCTCAATTTATCGAACACCCAAAGTTTAAAGAGCTTTCAGACGGTATTTTTTACGATGTGGCGCTGATAAAGTTGACCAAACCTCTGGACATTGCCGGCAACCCTGATCTGGGGACGATTTGCGTTCCACCGCAAAATGATACTTATAATCCGTACCTGGGCCAGCTGGTCACTGCCGCCGGCTGGGGACTGACAAGTTGGTCTGGTTGGCTTAACCCAGCTGACAAACCTTCTCAAGTGCTACTCAAGCTGACACTTCCCATTGCCGACATGAACTGGTGCAAGAAGGTGTATAACATAACGGAAGCGGAAAACACCATGATTTGCACCTATCAGCTGGAAAAGGACACTTGTAAGGTAAACTAGGGCTGATTTGTGATTGATTTGTGTTTTAGTTATCAGTTTAGTAATTTTTAAAACATTTTTTTAGGGAGACTCAGGCGGGCCAATAATGAAAAAGATGGATGACGGCCGGTGGACAGTGGTGGGCATCACTAGTTGGGGCGAAAGATGTGCAGGTGTTGACCTTCCGGGAATGTACACGCATGTTTCCCTCTTCTCTGACTGGATCTGGGAGACGGTCAAGGCAAATGGTGGCTGAAATATTTAGATCACCTGTGCATGCACTTCTACCTGTTTTTTTTTATTAAAACGGGCGAATGATAGAAAAGAATAAATTATATTGTTTTTTAGAAATTTTTTAAACTTTTAAAAACAAAACAGCATTATTTTTGTTAATTGCGTAAATTTTATTTTTTTAAATTTTTTAGTAAAGTTAGATTTATGATTTTTATATTGCATTAAAAAAATTTTGTTAAAATTTAAAAAAAATAATTTTTAAAATAAAGTTTGTGTCTTGTAAAATAAAAATTAATAACAAACTTGTAAATTTCACAAAATTGTAATTGACTTTTTTTAAACACATTTTGAATTTTTTTTAAACGGTTCATTTCAATTTGTAATTACAATAACAATTTATTTTTAATGATATTGTTGCTGCTATTTTTAAAAGTTGTTTGTTTTGACGGTGTATATAACGTTGGAACAAACACCAGGTAGCCAACTTTAAAAACATCAAGTAAACAAAAAAATTTGTATTAAAAATGAAACACTTTAACTTTACAACTATTTTTGTTATCTTTTTCACTTTAAACTCTTTTATTCACGCGCAGAATGACCCTCAATGCGGCACTAAAGGTCCACTGGAGTCTAAAATAATAGGCGGAGAAGAGGCTAGGCCGCATGAGTTTCCCTGGATGGCATCGCTTGGAGGAAAAGAAGTAGACGAAAACTCTAAAATTATTTATAAGTCATACTGCGGAGGTTCAATCATTCATCCACAGTTTATTCTCACAGCTGGCCACTGCTATGAAATAATGGAGGACAAATATATCAGGCTACTGTTGGTAAGTGTTTTAAACAAATTGCTTTACTATACTTTTTTTCAAACAATTTGTTTTTCACTTTTTAAAAATTTACTTTTTTATTCAATAATTATTTTTTAATTTTTTTTACTTAGGCGTTCACAATATTAGCTTAGAAGCGCCTGAGCCAAACCGAGTGTCACTGCCAATTGCTCAGTTTATCAGGCACCCAAAGTATACAGAGCTTCCAGACAAAAGTCCAATCTACGATGTGGCCCTGGTAAAGTTGGCCAGTCCGCTGGACATTGCCGGCAACGCTGATCTGGGGACGGTTTGCGTTCCACCGCAAAATGACAGCTATAATCCGTACCTGAGCCAGCTGGTCACTGCCGCCGGCTGGGGACTGACAAGCTGGTCTGGTTGGTGGGTTAACGCTGACAGCGACTCTCAAGTGCTACGCAAGGTGACACTTCCCATTGCCGACATGGACTGGTGCAAGGAGATGTATGACATAACGGAAGCGGAAAACACCATGATTTGCACCTATCAGCTGGAAAAGGACACTTGTAAGGTAAGCATAGCTGATTTGTGATTGCTTTGTGTTTTGCAATCTAGTAATTTTTAAAACATATTTTTTTGTTTTAGGGAGACTCAGGCGGGCCACTAATGAAAAAGATGGACGACAGTGGCCGGTGGACAGTGGTGGGCATCACTAGTTGGGGCATTGGATGTGCAGCTGTTGAACACCCGGGAATGTACACTCATGTTTCCCTCTTCTCTGACTGGATCTGGGAAACGGTCAAAGCAAATAGTGGCTAAAACTTACAGTTTACTTTTGGGTGCACTTTCAAGTGTCTTTTTTTTACTGGATCTAGCTAATAGGAAAGGGAAAAAAGTACAAAGAAGTAATAAACAATAAAATTTTAATTTTTTGTAATAATTTAGTTTTTTAATAAAGCACGTTTTTAAACAAAAAAATATGTTAAAAATTTTATTTAAAATAAAATTTAATAATGAAACTAATAAAAAATTTTAATTATTTTAAAAAACTAAAAAAATTACATAAAATAATACGTTTTTAAATGAAGCATTAAACATTAATAAAAATATACCTAAATAAAAACTCACAACCATAATATTGTTTGGCAAAAGTTCAAACTTATCAGCTTTAACAGTTAACTTTAAAATTTGCAAATGTTATACAATACAACAAAAATGCACCTGTTATACCTTTTTTACAAAATGATATAAATAAAAACAAAATTTTGAGTTCAAAATACAGGAAAACACTTGAAACTTTTTAAAATTATTTTTAAATGCTTTTGAAATGAAATTACTAGTATTTTTACTTTTTTATTTCTTTTTATTAAAACGTTGTTGCATTTAATGATCAGTCATTAACATGCGGCATTAATAAGTTAAAAAAAGAAAAACCTTCAACTCATTTTTTTGAAAACAGTAAAATTGATAAAAGAGACAGCAATTTTGGCGGTGATAAAAGAAAACAAGGTTTGGAAGATGGTGCTGGTAAAAAACTACACAAGTATAAATAACTAAACTTTTTTATCACGGTTAAAAACAACTCTCAATACGACACCAAAGGTCAATTGAAAAAAAATAACAGTGAAGACGCTATTCCGCATGAGTTTCCTTGGATAGCATCATTTGGAAAAACAGTACAAGAAGGATCTAAATCGATTTACATTTCATACTGCGGCGGTTCAATTATTCATCCACAGTTTATTCTTACAGCTGCCCACTGCGAAGAAATATTCGACAATGAAAATGTCAGCGCTGTAGTTGGTAAGTGTTCTAGGCAAATTGCTTTACTAGACTTTTCGCAAATAATTTGTATTTATCTTTTAATTAATTATTTTTTTTATTTATTTAAAAATTATTTGTGTGAACTTTTTTTGTTTAATTTATAGTTGGCGTTCACAATATTAGTTTAGATGCGCCGGAGCCAAATAGAGTGTCACTGCCAATTGCTCAGTTTATCAAACACCCAGAGTTTTATGATGACGGTGAAAACGAAGAAAGTGTTCGCTACGACGTGGCCCTGGTAAAGTTGGCCAGTCCGCTGGACATTGCCGGCAACCCTGATCTGGGGACGGTTTGCGTTCCGCCGCAAAATGACACCTATAATCCGTACGTGGGCGAGCTGTTGACTGAAGTCGGCTGGAACCTGACTAAATGTGATGAAACTTCTCAAGTGCTACGCAAAGGGACACTTCCAATTGAGGACATGGACTTGTGCATTGAAAATTTTATACTGGATAATTGGAACACGATGATTTGCAGCTGGCCGAATAAAGATGACGTTTTTAGGGTAAGGTGGCTCATTTCTTGGTAATCTAGTAATTTTTTAACACATTTTTCTTGTTACAGGCATATTCAGGCGGGCCGCTAATGAAGAAGATGGATGACGGCCGGTGGACAGTGGTGGGCATTTTTAGTTGGGGCGAAGGATGTGACGGTGAATATCCTAGGACCATGCGGAGAGCGTATGCACATGTTTCCTTTTTCTCTGACTGGATCTGGGAGACGGTCAAGGCAAATGGTGGCTGAAAAATCATTCAGCTCATTTTTGATTGCACTGTTTTACCTGTTTTTTTCTGACTAAAAATTGCAAACAATGGAAAATTACAAACAATAATTTTTTCAAAACATTTTTTGACATTTTAAAAAACAATAAAACGTAGTTTTTTTGTAAATTTTCTGTGTTTATTGAAAAAATAAAGTTTTGCAAAGATCAATCTTTTACTCTTTAACGCCAGCCGGCAACTACTGTTCCTAAACTATCAAGAGTGTATATTTAAAAGTAAAACTAACGTTTTAAGTTTGCCATTTTCCGGCTATCTGAAAAGTCAGAATCACAAGTCCCAAGTTTTTAGCTTCAAAAAAAAGTTTTCTTTATGTCTAAAGTGTCTTCAAGCGAAGGTTAAACAAAAAACTTTTTAACATTTAAAAACGGGTGCATTTAAATTAACTGGCTCATTAGCAACACCAGCAAAAGCAGCAGCAACAGCAGAAATCAAAGTAAGGTAGTAATAAAATTCACTTTCTAAAGCTTTTTAACATAAAAAGGAGAAAATAACCCATCAGTTCAATCGTTTTTTATTTTAAAACAATTACCCATCAAAAATGAAGTTTTTAGCTGTTCTTCACCTGTCAACAACTATTTTTGTCACCCTCATTTTAGTTAACGCACAAAACGCTCCCGACTGCGGCATCCAAAAAGTCTCCAAACAGTCGTCATCATCATCACCATCACCAACATCCTCTTCCTCTTCCGGAACTCCCCTTGGCATCGTCGGCGGCGTTCCAGCCAAACCTCATGAGTAATTCTTATTTTAATCCGAACCAAAACACTTTAACACCTCCTAACTTTAACTATTTTTTACCAGATTTCCCTGGCTCGTCTCACTGGGCAACCACTACGACGGAATTTACACCCACGGCTGCGTCGGAGCGCTGATCACCGCCCAGTGGCTTCTCACCGCGGCGTGGTGCGAGGCAATCATAAACCGGCCCGACCCGGTGGTCGTCGCTTGTCAGTCGGATTGAATTGATTGATTGAATTGAAACCAAAAACCTATTTTTGTTACTCAACTTAAAATCTTGTTTTTTTCTGTTTTTGTAGCTGCCCACAAACTGGACGACAACCTAGACTGGTTCGGCCAGATACGGATGCCCATCAGCGCCTACATCAAAAGCCCCAAGTTTACCTATCGCGTCCACGACGGCGTCCTCTTCAATGACATCGCCCTGGTGAAGCTGCAGTACCCGGTCAACTCCTCCGCCACCCACAACCCCGTCGGCCCCTGGGGAACGATCTGCCTGCCAAGGCAGGATTCCACGTACAATGGCCACCTGGGCAATCTGACCAGCGTCGCCGGCTGGGGCTGGACGCGGCCCGGCGACAGCGGCAGCGGCTCAAATGTGCTTCGCAAGCTGGAGAACCTTCCCGTCGTCAGCACCGACTGGTGCAGGGAGAAGTACAGCATTGATGACTTCGATCAGGCAAACAGCGTCGTCTGCACGTACTCAGAGGGGCGGGATACGTGTACGGTAAGTGAGCTAAAAAAAGCATTAAGCTTGATAAGATCTAAGCCCTCTTCTTTTTTTGTTTGGGTGATAACACCAAACCCCTAGAACGACGCTGGCGCGCCGCTGATGGTCAAGGAGAACGGTCGCTGGACGGCGGTGGGCATCACCAGCTTTGGCTGGGGCTGCGCAAAGAAGAACTGGCCCGGAGGGTCGGCTCATGTGTCGCTGCACGTTGACTGGATCTGGCAGACTATTCATAATAATTCTTAAAAAAACTTTTGAGTTTGTTTTTGCTGATTTTTAACTGGAAAATGTTTTAAAAAATGGTGGCATTTTAAATTTCAATAATTATTTAAGCAGTCAAGCATTGAAACGGTTCAACTGTAATGTAGCGGTATTTTAACTTGATTTTATTTAATTTTGATTGATTGAAGTTAAATTGCTGATGATTACAGTGATTTAGCTTTCTAGTCATAAAATGAGCATTGCTTATAAATTAAAAAAACCTTTTAAAACTCAATAAAAAGATGCATTAATTTGTATTTTTGCTGTTAAAAATAAAAATAAAAAATTAGAAAATCAAAATTATCAGAAAAGGATCAGTTTTAACAATATCCAATTTTTAGAACTTGAAAGTTAAACAATGAAGTGCAGTTTGCAAGATAGCCGGCCTAAAACTTCCTTAGTATGGTACCCAAACCATCCAGTTGAAGTCCCTGCTGACTTACTGAAATCTCTGTTTGAGCAACTCTCAATTTACCAAGCAAGCAAACAAACAAAATGTTTGGATGTGACGATGGATATCCTAATGCCATGCCAAAAGTGTATGTTTATGTTTCCTACTTTTCTGACTGGATCTGGAAGACGGTCAAGGCAAATGGTGGTTAAAAAATCATTCAGATTATTTTTGATTGCACTGTTTTACCTGTTTTTTCTGACTAAAAGGGGCAAACAATGGAAAATAACAAATGATAAATTTTTTAAAACATTTTTTTGGAATTGGATGTGCAGCTGTTGACCATCCGGGAATGTATGTAGTATCTTTGCTTGGAAAGTTTCTATTTTGGCTACAGGCTGTTGACTGGTTTTGACTGGTTGACCGAAGAACAGTGGAGTTTGACCTCGATTGAGTGTGCAACTATGCAAGAGAGCGGTGTTATGTTTCATGAGCGAAAAGTCTCTTTAATCAATTGATTAATCAGCGCGCGTAGAACAGATGTGCTAAGCAAAAAGAGGGATTGGGCTCGGCGTTTTGCGCTGTTAGGCCATAAAATGTCACTTAGCTAAGCATAACAGAGGGACACCAACACATTTTTTATTTTAAAAATTAATTATTTTATTTTTTATATTTTTTTATTCAAGCCGCTTATAACACCAACGCTGAAGCAGTTGGTGGAAATGATACGCACAAAATGACAATGCCAATTAAAAATGTGAAATTCAATGAAAATTATGAAGAAGTGATATCTGATAGATTTAGGGTAACTTATGTCTTAAACGATATAGCTACAATTGAGTTAG
Organism: Tyrophagus putrescentiae; assembly: GCA_024499935.1. Taxonomy (NCBI): domain Eukaryota; kingdom Metazoa; phylum Arthropoda; class Arachnida; order Sarcoptiformes; family Acaridae; genus Tyrophagus; species Tyrophagus putrescentiae. The sequence continues at coordinate 8,497,512 of JAMZRA010000007.1, forward strand.
CCAAACCTCTTGACCTTGACAACAACCCGGATTTGGGGGTAATTTGTACGCCTAAAAACAGCGATGATTGGGATTCATTTGTCGGCAAACAAGTAGTCATTGCTGGTTTTTCTACCATGGTTGATGAAGAACAAAATACGTTAGTGCATCAACAGACGGGAATTCAAATTGTGCCAATGGAAAATTGCAGGAAAAAATTTGATTTAAAACGAACTGAAATTGTCAACAGAATGCTTTGTTACGAATTTACAAATGGAAGCACCTCTGAACCTTGTCAGGTAAGAACAAATAAAAACCGTTATTAAATAGAATAGAGCAGTTTTTAAAATTTTAAGTTAAAAACAAAACTCAGTTTTTTAATTTTAATATAAAACATTTTTTAAAATTATTAAGGTTGAATCTGGTGATCCGTTAATGATGAAGATTGATGGTAAATGGACGGTAGTGGGCATTAATAACGATCAAGTATATTGTGATGAAGAAGATCATAATTTTGGATTGGCTACCAACTACGCTTTTTATTCTCCAACAAAATAAATAATAAACTAACCATAATTTTACAATTCAGCTAACAATCAAGTAAAAAGTTAATAAAAAAGACAAACAAAAATGTTTTTAATAAATGCCATAATTAAAATTCTTTTCATTCAATTGAAAATTTTTAACATTTAGAAATGGGTGCATTAAATTAAATGGTTCATTAGCAAAAACTAAAAAAATTGTTGGAATGCTAGCATTTTTTCACATAAAAGAAAAAAATAAAACAGCCCAGTAACAACAGTTGTTTTAAACTTAAAAAATATAAAACGCATTTTTGTAACTTTAAAAACAATTACCATCAAAAATGAAGTTTTTAGCTGTTTTTCAACTCTCAACAACTATTTTTGTCACCCTCAATTTAGTTACCGCACAAAACGCTCCCGACTGCGGCATCCGAAAAGTCTCCAAGCAGTCATCATCATCATCACCAGCCTCTTCCTCTTCCGGAACTCCCCTTGGCATCATCGGCGGCGTTGAAACCGAACCTCATGAGTAAGTGTCTGTTTTTTTATTTATAAACCAAAACACTTTACACATCCTAAACTTTGCTTTCCTTTGTTGTACCAGATTCCCCTGGCTCGTCTCACTGGGCTACCACGACTCAGACACCGACGGAAAGTACATCCACGGCTGCGTCGGGGCGCTGCTCACCGCCCAGTGGATTCTCTCCTCGGCAGAGTGCGGGGGAATCATGCACAGGCCAAAGCCGTCGGCGATCATTTGTCAGTCTGATTTTAATTGAACACAAAAACCCCATTTGTAACACTAACAAATTTTTTTATCATTTTTCTTCCTTCAGCTGCCCACAACCTCGACGCCAGCATAGACTGGAACGGCCAAATACGGGTGCCCATCACGCCTACATCCGACACCCAAAGTTCACCTTTCGCCTCAAAGACGAAACACCCTTCAATGACATCGGCCTGGTGAAGCTGCAGTACCCGGTCAACTCCTCCGCCACCGCCAATCCCGTTGGCCCCTGGGGAACGATCTGTCTGCCAAGGCAGGATTCAACGTACAATGGCCAACTGGGCAATCTGACCAGCGTCGCCGGCTGGGGCTGGACGCGGCCCGGCGACAGCGGCAGCGGCTCGTCGGTGCTTCGCAAGTTGGAAACTTTCCCGTCGTCAGCACCGACTGGTGCAAGGAGAAGTACAGCATTGATGACTACGATCAGGCGAACAGCATCGTCTGCACGTACTCAGAGGGGCGGGATACGTGTATGGTGAGTGGAAAAAGTGATAAGAGTAAAATTTGATAAGATCTAATCTTTTTATTATAACACCAAACCCTAGGGCGATTCTGGCGCGCCACTGATGGTCAAGGAGAACGGTCGCTGGACGGCGGTGGGCATCACCAGCTTTGGCTGGGGCTGCGCAAAGAAGAACTGGCCCGGAGGGTCGGCTCATGTGTCGCTGTACGTTGACTGGATCTGGCAGACTATTCATAGTAGTTCTGCTTAAAAAATTAAAACCTTTGAATTTGTTTTTTATTTCACTTTTGGCTGGAAAATGTTTTAATAAATGTTGGCATTTAAAAAAATTGAATGCAGTCAAATTGAAACGGTTCAACTGTAATGTAGCGGTATTTTGGTTTGATTTTATTTAATTTTGATTGAGTGAAGTTAAATTGCTGATGATTACAGTAATTTAGTTTTCTGTTCATAAAATACTCTACTGCATTGTTTTTAAATTTAAAAAACTTTAAATGAGATTTTTTAAATTCAACAAAAATGCGCCGATTTGCATCTTTGCTGTCAAAAAATAGAAACAAAATGAAAATATTAAAATAATTAAAAATCCGTTTTAACAATACTCAGTTTTTAGAATTTAAAAGTTAAACAATGAAGTGCAGTTTGCTAGATAACCGGCCCTAAAACCTCTTTAGAAAGGCATCCCAAACTCTTAGTTGAAGTTTCTTCCGAGAACTCACTCAAGTCTCCTCTTTACACACCTCTCAAAAAACCAAGCAAGCAACCAAAAAAAGCAAAAATGGAACTTTCTCCAAATGAAATGCTAAAGACGGTGCTGGAGACCATCGCCGAAGAAAACGAGGAACAAGAAGAAAAAAAGGAGTTGAAGGTGCTGATCATTCCTCCTCCTCCTCCTCCTCCTCCTCCTCTCTCCATGCCCAAGACTACTTCTTCTTCTCTCTCCTGCTCACCGAAATGCCTCACCTTCTCAGACTCGCCCGTCGAGTTCCACTTTGAAGGGGGCGACAACAAGCCCATTTCTGTGGCCGACTTCACCAACAAGACCCTTCAGCAGCAGCAGCAGCCCAAGAAGCCAGTCTTCCGTCGTCCGTTGGCGGTTCGCACAAAGTGGACCCTAGCCGCGCTCGACCAGTGCCCGTTCGCTGCCAGTCGTCTGTGGGATCCGTCGTGGCTGATAGCCTGCCGGTGCTTCAAGTGGCTCCTGCTGTAGCTGCTGCTGCTGGGTCTGCTGGGCCTGCTGTGCCCAAGCGATCGGAACCGATCGCAATGGTCACTGCTGACTCGACCACCGACCACAAGCCAAAGATGAAGACACCTGTAGTCAAGGTTGTCAACAGTGTTGTCCCCGTTGAGCAGGGCAACTCCTCCACTTCGCCTCGCAATCAGGAGATCGCTGAACGACTCCCACTTTTGGGAGAGGGAGGCGTAACCAGCAACGCCCAGGGCATCAACGCTACAAAAACTTTTCTAGCTGCCCTTTTTTGGCATTCTTTTCTCTGGTGATCTTTATGGTCATCTGGGTCCTGCTGCTTAGCAACAGGACTAGCCAAAAAGGAATGGCCATCATCGCCACCAAGATGCTTTTTCTTTCCTTGGTGTGCCAATTTTTTTCTCAGTAGTTATTTTTGTTTATTTCTGAATTTTTTCTTATCTACTACTGTTTGTGTTTATCTAAAGTTATGATTGATTAAAATCACTATAATTGAGTTATTGCGGCAAAAATACAAAGTAGGTACAAGTTTTTAGTAAATTGAAATGTGTGGCTAATTAATTTAGAATAGAACGGAAAAGTGTTAACAATGCTCAACTTTTTGAACTTGAGAGTTCAACAATGGAGTGCCATTTGTTAGATAAACCTTTCTAAATCTTTTTCAAAAAGGTATCCAAAACATTTAGTTAAAGTCTCCAACAGACTAACTAAAATCTAATCTTTGAGCACGACTCAAACAAGCAAGCAAGCAAGCAAGCAACAACAACAAACAAACAAACAAAATGGAATCTTTTCCAAAACAAACGCTCAAGAAAAAGTCGCGCCAGCCGGCGCTGACGACCATCGTCGAAGAAGAAGTGGAGAAAAAAGAGGAAGAAAAGGAGTTGAAAGTGGGAACTCCTCCTCCCAAAACGGCCACGCCCCTTCCCACGGCTGCCTCCTCCCCCTCCTCGTGTTGGCCCAAGTTCCTCAACATTTCGGACACGCCCATCGAGTTCCACTTTTCAGAGGGCAGCAGCCAGCCCATCCGAGCGGCCGACTTCTACGACCGCCCCCCTCCTCAGCAGCAGCAGCAGCAGCAGCCCAAGCAGTCCAATCAGCCCAAGCAGCCCGTGTTTCGACCTGGGTACACCAGGTCGCACCGGGTGGACGCCATCCGGGCTCGACCAGTGCCTACTGGCCAGCTGCCCATGATGCGATCCGGCGGAAGCTGACAGTCCGCCGATGGTACTCATGTGGCTCCGGTGGCTGTTGCTGCTGCTGCTGGGTCGGGTGGTGGCCCAATCGGAGCCGATGGAGGTGGCCACCGAGTCGACCATCATCAAGGCTGAAAAGCCAATAATGAAAGCGCCTGAAACTAAGGTGCTCAAGAACGTCGTCCCGGCTGAGGACGACCAAGCTGTGGAGGTCAACTCCACCTCTCCTCGCGATTTGGAAGCAGGAGAGCGACGCCCGCTTTTGGGTGAGGGCGTCAGCGACGACGAGGGCAACTTCACCAAAGACATTCTGGTTGCCCTCATCATGGCTTTCTTCACTTGGTGATCCTGTGATCATCTGGGTCCTGACTTTTTAGTTTCAGGACTCTAAAACTGCTGAAGAAAGGCCAATCAGCCACCAAGATGCCCTTTTTCCTTGGTGTGCTACTTTTTTGTTATTTTTGTTTATTTCTTAATTTCTTTATCTAAAACTTTTGTTTATCTATATTTTGAATGATTAAAATCTACGCTGAGTAGTGGTGGCAAGAAAACAACTAATGATAATTTATAATTCTACTTTCAATGTGTTCTATTTTTCTTAAGCAATCCTAACAAACAGTTTCAAATTGAAAAAAACAGTTTCAAACACTGGCGCACAAATTCTCTGCTGACTGCTTGAGCAATAAAATTGTTTCAACACTTAAAACTACTTACCTTTCAAAAACTTGAGAAGAATAAAGATGGGCGCAATTTGGAGCGGCTCCTGGTCCGATGATTCTCTTCCGATGATAAGAAATCTGATGATAAAGGTGGCGATGATAAGAAGCACGATGACCATCAGCCGCAGCACACGACCTGCGTCTCCAAGGGCCACGTCTCCCGCTCCGATGTGATTTGCGAGAAGAAAAGCGAGCACCTGGTCCACTGTACCTTCACCCTTGAAGAGGCGGACTACGATGAAATGCGGCGATCGGGGGTGATTGATGGAGGTGGTGGACGAAGCGGACTTGGAGGCGTCAATGTGACCACCATGTGGACCGTGGTGGCGGCCATCTTGCTCATCGGCTTTCTAGGCGCCTTTGCCTTCATCCTCTTTCGTCAGTTAGAGGTGGACATCGAAGAGGAGGAGGAAGAGGAGGAAGTGGAAGTGGAAGTCATCGTGGAAGTGGTCGAAGTGGTGGTGGTCATCACGGAAGTAGTCGCAAAAGTGGAGGTGGTCATCACAGCTTTGGAAAGTCATCAAAGAAAAGTGGTGCTGGTGGTGGAAAGATGTCTTCCTCGGCGAAGAAAAGAAGCTCGGCCAAAAAGTCCAGTGGAAAGAAATCTGCTCATTCAAAAGGAAGCAGTAAGAGTGGCAAGAGTGGTAAAAGTGGTAAAAGTGGTAGCAGCAAAAAGTCCTCGAAGAAGTTCTCTGGCAAGCAGCACCACAGTGGCAGCAGCAAGAAGAAGAAGTGATGAAGATTGTTGTCGTCTTTGTCGTCGAGGACTCTTCTGGAGACTTTTTAGGATGATTTAAATTGAGTTTTAGAACTTTGTTTTGATCGCTTTTTGTTTTGAACTTTGAGCTGTTGTTGACACGGAAAAAAATGAACTCTTTGAGTGTGCATTTATCACTGCTCAGCTGATTTTCTGTCCGCTTTTGTTTTTGTTTTGCTTGATTTTTTTGTCTTATTTTAGCACACGTCATCTCACCAAACAACACTTCAGATGAAAACGCCTTCTTCACCTTCATCTCCTCCATCTTCAGCCCATTCAAAGACCAAAACTCCCGTCACCACCACCACCCCCACAACAGATCCGCCCACCTTTTCCGTGCGTCTGCTGATCATCGGCCTGCTGGCGCTGGGCTGCTTCACCACCAACATGTCCGGCAGTATCATGAACTCGGCCATCCTGGTCATGGCGCCGCAGCGGTGTTCCTCATCACCACCACCACTATCAAAGGGTGACCATGATCACCACCACCCAACACTACCACCACGATCACAATCATCACCACCATCACCTTTTCAGACAGAACTCAATAGATCATCCCCAGCTTCCATCAACAGCAACTCAAGCAGATCACCGCCATCCACCAAATCGACAACAACAACAACATCGACAACATCGACGACCACAAAATCGAAGCCAAGAGCTTCATTCAAGTACCAGCAAACTTCCGCCGGAGTTTCACTGGTCCGAACAGCGCCAGAACTGGCTCCTCGTCAGCTACAACCTCGGCTACGTGGCCGTCCTCCTGCCGGCGGGCGCCCTCGTCGAGCAATATGGCGGTTTTTGCTTTGTCCTGCTGGGCGGCCTAGGTCACGTGCTGGCGAACGCCCTGGGCCCGGGCGCCGCCCGCACCAGCTACTGGGCGCTCTTTAGTTTGCGGATCATCCTCGGAGGGTTGCAGGCCTTTGTGGTGCCCAGCTTCTACTACCTGGTCAGCCGGTGGATACCGGATGAGGAGAAGAGGTAAGAAAAGAATGAATCAGTGTTTCGAAATCAGCTTTTTAAAAAACTTTTGTTTCCTAGCAAAGCAGTGGCCACGCTGGGCGTCGGCGGCTCCCTGGGCGCCATCGTCCTCAACCTCCTCTCCGGCTACGTCTGCGAGCACGTCGGCTGGAGTGTCGTCTTCTATTTAGTTGGTAAGAAAGATTAGGATCTGTTTTTTGTACTGAAAAAGCTTTTAAAACTCCTAAATTTTAAAACCTTTTTCAGCTCTTTTCAACCTTCTCTGGATCATTCTGTGGTGGGCAATGGCCAGCAGCAGACCGGACGATCACCACCTGATCTCCACTGCTGAGCTGGAGTACATTTCTCTGAGGACGTCCTCATCACTTTTGAATACCTCTCCTCTTCTTCCTCCTCTTCGAAACTCATTTTCTTCAAGAACTGCTGCTGATAATGAAAATCCCCTCCATCTTCTCCATCACCCTCCTCACCTTCCACGACGACCTGGCTGCGGATGCTCACCTCAAGGTCGGTTCGCGGCACCATCTTTGTGGCCATCACCCACACCTGGTTCTACGGAGTCCTGCTGGTGAAGTTGCCCGCCTATATGCTTTCCGTGCTGAAATGGACTTGCAGGAGGTAAAAACGTAGAAATTTTTGAACTTTTAACTAAAATTTTTTTTGCAGATCAGCTACTTCAACATAGTTCACCAGTCGGTGTTGTTGCTGTCAGTGCTGTTAAATGGCGTGCTCTCTGATTGGATCACCATTGTGAGTGGGAGGAATCGGAAGTTAAAAAACGGAAAATGTGGCTGCAAAAAGACCACCCAACGAAAGGCGTTTGAGTCTGTTGGTAGGAGTTTTTTGTTTTATTTTATGATCTTTAGGTAACTTTTGTATTTTTTGTAGCAACCTTTGGAACGGCCCTCTTCACTTCGACCATTCCAAAAATCACCGAAGAAGGAGGTCGGTGGAGTTTTCTGCTGGTTTTATCGCTGGCCGTTGCCTGTGTTGGCTCCACCACAGGCGGAAGTGATGTGATCATTTTTGGTACAATTTATAGATATCAGAAATATTTTTTGAAGTTTTTTATAAACTCTTTTTTATTTCTTAGATCTCACCAGCCGCCACACCTCTATTCTAATTGCGCTGATCAGCAGCATCACCACAGTGGCCAGCCTCTTTGTGCCCAGCCTGGTCACGCTGATTCTCGATTCTGAAGTAGGTGAAAAGGGTGACCATTCTTTTTCAGCTGATGACCAAGCTGATACCAAAGATGAGGAAAGTGCACTTTTAAAAGCTCAATGGAACGTCGTCTTTCTGGTCACAGCGGCGCTGCACTGCACCGGCGGCCTGGTGTTTGCGCTGACAGCCAGCGCAAAACGGCAAAAGTGGAATGGCGAAGAGGAGGCGGAAGATGAGGAAGAAAAAGATGACCAAAAAGTGGCTGAATCCGTTTCAGGCGTTTAGCAAATTAAAAAAACGACCAAATAACTGAAGAAAAAGTTCTGAAAATGGCTTTTCTACATTTTTTGTAACTTTTCAAACAATGTCTGCGTTTTAGGGTTGAAAGAAGCGGCAGGACATTGGCGTTCGAACATGGACAAAACTTGAGTTTAAAACTGTACACACCGGAAAAAACCGTTTGACACGCCTACTTTCATCACTTTATTGCAAGGCACTGCTAAAAGTAGGAGGGGCAATGAGCAGCACCTCCAGCAGCTACACTCCTCGACCTTCTCGCGTCCGCTCTCCACCAGGACCGGCTCCGCCCATTCCGCCGATCACCCCCGCCTCACTCGATGCAGGCATAAATCGTTTACCTCCTCCTCCTCCTCGTCCCATTACCCGAGGAAGAGGAGGAGGCGGTGGTTACCGGGATGAGACGCCGGCCAATCAGATCAAAGACCTGCTGCCGCCCATACGGCCACGCCCACCAAAGTTGCCCGCCTGGAGCGGCAGTGAGGAGCGCCTCTGGCAGGAGTTCCTCGCCGAGGGCCCGCCCAATCAGCCAAAGTACTGGAAGGAGGCGATGGCGGGCTGGGACTTTGATGAGAACGGCGTGCCCATTGACCCTTCCACCACCGATTCGACGACCGCTTTGATACCTCCTACGCAGGAGGACCAGGATGGTGGTGGGAACAGCACTAAAACGGTGAGAATCATCCTCGTCGTGATCGTCTTTCTGGTCGTCTTCATCATTACCCTGCTGATACTCCTCTATGTGGCTAAGGTGATTTGAGGGGGGAAAAAAGAGATTTTAAAAAACATTTGCTGTTGAAAGTTTACTCCAGTTTTTTTATTTTGTTTTAATCGTTTTAATTTTACAATTTTTAGCAATTTTTTTTGTTTGCATCGGTCATATCCAGTTTGATATTTTGTTTAAAAAGAATTGAAGTTGTGAGCAATTTTAAAAAAAGTTTTTGTACAATTTTTAAAAAGGTGCAAAATGTTTAGTTTTAGCTGCTGTTGTCGTTGTTGTTTGCTCACGTCAAGGTCAAACATGTGATTTATTTTTTTGTGATTTTTTTGCAATCAGCATGAACAATCTTTTCAAAAACGAAATTTTGTAAAACCAGTTTGCAAAGTAATAAAACTCTAGACTGTGCTTACTAGTTTTCGTGGAAAAACTCTTAAATGCTGTTTTTGCAATACAGCAATGCATTTTTAACTTTAATTTAAGCATTTTTTCTCAATAACTTTGTCATTTTAAGCAACGTTTTTTCTTAATACATTGATTTAACAGCAACAAACAGAATTATGTTTTATTTGTTTTTAAAATATTTTTAAAAAATGCAAAGTTTTAACGATCAGCAAAAAATGTCTTTAAGAACAATTTTCATAAGTGACGATTTTTCTTCTCCATTAAATAAAAATGAAGAAGTATTTTTGCAAAAAATATACGATTTGTTTGCCTTTGACGCATTAAAAGAATGTCCACTTACGCCAAACTCCGTTTTTATGTCGTACACTACGTACTTTTTTAAAGTTGCAGTACTCCACTTAATTATGCCAAAACCGACACTGTCAATGGAAGAAAAGATTTCAACTGTTCTAGCGCAATATGGACATTTCCATGATAAGTTTATAGTCCAACTTTTTTGCACCGAAACAGAGAACGGCACAGATTGTGAGGAAAAATTTTCCTCAATTGAAAAGTTTACTCTGCATCAGTATCAAGTTCATGAAATTAAAAAATATCGATGTTTTGCTAAAGGGTGCACAAATGACAAGGTTTCTTTTGATAAACAGTAAGTGTAAATACTTAATTACATTTTTTAATGTTTTTTTAATTTTTAGCTCTTGTTTTTATGAGCATTTTAAAAAAGCACACGACGAAAAAGCAATTTGTGGAATTTGCTTATCAGAAGAAGAATCACCTAAACATCTTGTTATGCACTACATGCTAATGCATCAAACTGGGCTGTTTCAGTGCCCAGTATGCGAGGTAAATGCAAACCGTTTAGGGGCGATTGTTGCAGATTTTGAAAAAATTTGCTGGAACGAAGCTCGGTCATCTGAATTAATGCAAACATTAGCGTACTATCCTGTTTTAAAAGCAAAAAGTGTAAATGATTTTAGTTATGATATTAAACGAATTTTGGTGTATTTTATTGAAGAACTAGGGAAAAAGCCCGCTTTAACAACGCAATATAATATCAATTTAGGTTCTAATAATAATAACATTAATGTAAATGCTGATTCAGATCAACGAATTTTTGGCAATTTTGAGCAAACAAATAAAATGATTGAAAAACATTAAATAACTTAAAAAATATTTGTTTTACTGTATTTAATTAAATAATTGCTTTAATCAACTTTATTTTATATGTTTTGTTTTTAAAATTTTGTTTTTAAAATTTTGTTTTTAAACACAAACACGCTAATGTAAAACACAATTTCATTTCAACTAATTTTATCTGTATTACTCTTTAAATTTCATTTCACAAACAAATTTAAAAATAGTATATTTTTTACTGTATTTAATTAAATGATTAATCAGTTTTCATTAAATAAAATTAAAATAAAAATTTGATTTAAAATTTTGGTTTGTGATACAATTAAAAACAAAATGGTACACTGTCAACGGTTAAAAATTTTAAATATGTAGTGCACGAGTCTCCGAGAGGTGACTGGTGCGGGCGGTCAGAGACCTGTACACTAGCAAACGGCTTGTCTGAGCTTTTGGTGGCAGATGCCTTTATTAGAAAGTGAGACAAGAGAAGGGCGGACAAGAGCAATGAACAGTAGTGTGAATGAGTGAGAGGAATGCAGTGAGTGCAGTCCGGGTGTGCAGCTCTTTTAAGCTGACTGGTGTCGGTGCTTAAGTAGTCGATGACTGAATCAGCGAAGAGCAGTCCGAATCATCGGTGGACTTTGGAGCTGATGAGAGGAGAGCAGCGATGGACGGAAGTGGTTGCTAGGCGGTGTCACGATTGGACACGGCGCTACTGTACTGTCCTGGCTGCGATGACGGTGGTCGATGCAGCCAGGCAGTGCGCGGTGAACAAGTGTGGCTGCAATGGAAGGCGTCCAGTGTGTCTGCTTGCAGTTGGTGAAGCTTAATGGGTTTAGGATGTTTATGTCTGCATTGCTGTTTGCCAGAGCTGCGAGAGGTGAACGATGTGATCGGTTACATTGAGCAGCTCGGTGCTTGCTTCTCTGAAAGTGATGATGAAGTGAAAGGAAAGGAGAGGCCAGATGTACAGACAGAGGCAGAGAGAGCATTTGTAGGGGCTGGGGCCCCAGCCACTACAAATAGTACAATTGTAAAGAGCAATTTTAAAAAACAAAAAAATTAACGTAAAATAGAACTTTAAGCAATTGTTAAATCAATTTTGTACACTTAACAAAAGTACAAAATGCTTGACTTTAGCTGTTGCTGCCGTTTTTTTGCACAGGTCAAACTCAAGTTCACTTTTTCAAAAAATGATTCAGCTGATAAAACTGCATCATAACTATCTTCTTTTTCTTTTGCTGATCATCATCACCTCTACTACCACTACTACAAATGCTATTAATGGGGGTAAGACAAACTTCTTGAAACCCCCAATTGGCCATCACTTTCGTTTACCCTTTTCTCCTCCTCTTTTTTAGTCAGTCTGTCAACAGCTGCAACATGGCGAAATCGGCATCGCCGTCCTCGGCGCCTTCAACACCACCCACCTGATGATGATCACCACCGACGGCCACTTCTACCACCTGCCAATGGAGCGACTAGACCTAGACCGGAAGCAGCTGCTGCTCAACGACTCCCAGCCCCGATCAATGTGGGCCGAGCACCAGTACCTGCCCCCTTTCTCCTTTCACCCTCGGCGGCACCACGAGTCAGGCATCCCCCAACGGCTGCTGCTGATGTCCGGCCACGGCTACACCTTTCTGCTCGTCTTCACCTGGAACGGCAGCGACACCTACCAGGCAGAGCTGGGACCCTGGCAGAACACCTACGCCCACTGGTACGACCTGAGGGATGGCTTTAAGTGGTACAGATGTGTACGTATGTGCAAAGGTAATGGCTATTGTTTTATTAATTTTTTTCCTTCTTTTCCTTTCTTCCTCCTCCTCCTCCTCTTTCTCCTTCTCCTCTACACTCAACTTCTCTTCACATCATCAAAATACACACCAGGATATTCTGTGTGCTTGGGTGCCTGAAAGGGGCATCAGAGAGTAAGTAGTAGACAAAAAAAACATAAAACATTGTCGTTATTATCGTCATCGTCATCTTTATTTTCCCCCCCTTTAATTCAAGAAGTCTCTGCTTAGTTTTCTTAACTCCCATTCTTTAATTCTCCCTTTCTCTCTCCCTCTCTCCGGCACACGCCCCCCCCCTCCCCCACAGAGACGACAACCGCTGCGGCCGACCGGAGTCGATGCTGCCGCTGGCCTGGGCCACCGGCCCCACCGACACCAGCGGTCCGCTTCCCCGGAAAGAGTACCGCGGCATCGACTACCACACCGTGGTCGTCTCCGGTGGGCGTGCCTGCTTCTTCGCCTTCTACTTCGGCGCACCAGAGAGAACGGGGCCGAAGTTTGAGCTGGGCGTCAACTACTTCCTCGACCCCATCAAGTACTCTGGCAAGGGAAGTAATGAGACCTACAACTGCTGGCCGAAAGAGGCGTTGCCAAAGGCGAAAAAAGGCGGTCTTCGACCGCCGCCTCCCCCCGACACCGGCATGGTCTGGCTCCAGTCCTATCAGATGCTGCTGGTCTGGAATGAGGGCCAGTACCGGTGGAAGGAAAGTGGAAGGGTCAGCCTGGCACACCTGCCAAATGCTGGTGGTGGTGGCTCGGAAAAGGCCGCCTCCTCCTCCTCGGTCAAGTGGAAAAGCCTGCCCCCTGGCTGGGAGTTGTCGCTGAACAGGCAGAACAGTCAAATGAAGGTCAATTGGACGGTGTCCATCGATAGCTTCATCGTCTGTCCCAAGGAGGAGGAGAAACAGGTGGATAATGAAGATAATGGTGGCAAAGGAGGAGGAGGAGGAGGAAGAGGAAATGGAGTCAGTCCTGGTGGTGATAGCACTTTCTTCTCAAAGTTCCTTATTTTCTCCGTCCTGGTGGTCGTCCTCGTCTTTGCCATCCTCTTCTTTGGCTACCGTCTCCTTCAGGAACGGTCTCCTGCTGTTGCTGCTGCTGCTGCTGGTGGTAACAAAAAGTTCAAAATAAAGGTATGCTAGAATATTAGAATTTTTTTAAAAATAAAATTTTTTTGTTTTGCAGAGAAAAGGAGAAGGGTTGAAAAGTGTGAAAAAGGAAAAATCTCCTAAACAAGCTCAAGCCTCAATGTGGTCTAACTTTTTTAGTAAAGTTCAAGGCACAAATCTCTCAAAAACAACAGAAAAATTGTCTAAAAAGCCCACCCTTCGACCTTCAACTCTTCCCACATCGTCAACTACAACTCTCACTACTTCACTTATTCCCACAAAAATTCCTTTTACAATTGGTCCACTTTCTTCTCTAGTGAACTTCCCCAGCAGACAAAAAATTAACCGGAGTAAGGTGAATCATCCCGAAAGACAGCGAAGAAGACTGAAGAGAACTGAGCAGCAGACGAGTGCACTTCACAGACAGGTCAGGAGTCGACTGAGCCGCATGAGAACGGTGGTCACCGAGCTGGTGGCCAAGTCGAGGATGGCACTGAGAAAAAAAGGTTAAAAATTTCACTTTTACATTAATAAAATAACGGAAGATTTTTAGCATATTTTCTTCTGTTTTTTATGTGCTAACTTCCAAACCTCTATTTTATTCGATATCTGCAACTTCACCAAAAGTTTGACTTTTTTTGCGCTAGCCTTATCAGCAATGTTGCTGTCAAAAAGCAAAAGTCTATTATTTCACAAACTCCTTATCATACTCACACTTCACTTCACTATCATACCAGTCATGCTCTTCTCACTGTTGCAAAGTATTTCCCGTTTTGCCATTCTTCTCTGTTTACTCCTTCTTCAGCACCTCCACTTTTTGCACGTCTTTGCGAGAGCGAACAAGGCTCTGATTATTTTCAGGAGGAGAATGACATCAAGACCACCACCACTTTTGTCTACCCAACCTCTGATAAGGTGAGTAATAAAAAATTTTTTTTATAGTTTTCACCATCTATACTATTTTTTAGCCTGAAATCCCATCACCCTCTCTGCCCGGCTGCACCAATCCAGAACTCCTCCTAAAGACCTCCTGCTACTCCTCAAAGGTGATCGATGAGAACACAAACTCGGTGGACACCTTTTGCGGTAAACTTTACGAGCGTTTCATCTGCTCAGTTCTGATCGCCTGTCTCCGTTGTGGCACCTCATCATCATCGACCCCTGATCCGCTGTGAGTTGCCCGGCCAAGCAGTTCATAGTGAAGTGGTTTAATTGAGGACGAAATTCAGAGAAAAGATTCAACTTAGTACGAGAGGTACCTTTGCCTTCCACCCGACTACAATTGCCTACAGTGGCCCTCAGTCATCTAGTAGACGACCGGTTCCCATTCCACAGCTAGAGTTTAGTGCGGACCTTCAACAGCCTACTCCCTGAGAAGCCGTAAGCTGCGCTCACTCCGTGCTAAAGCCTACAAGACAAAAGGACCAGCAACTGTCAGTAACACAGCAACCCACACACAATCCTACATATCTATTTCAGGTATTTTTTTAACTCAAAATAAAAATTTTGAAATTAGCGTCCTCTGACGGCTGGGGCCTAAATAGGCATGTTATACACCAAAATTCTCAAAAAATTAAGCAGAATTTAATAGCATAGCTAGATTTGTTAAAAACAACCTTAAAAACAAGATAGTGGCGCCCCCTATCGGACAGGTTTTCATTAATGCGCCGGTCATAAAAAGCCTACAGAAAAAGTTTCAGCTCAATCGGCTGAGAGACAGAGGCTGGAGGCCATTGCAAACCTCTGACCGACAACGTGTTAAAGCCCTCATTAAAAAAATAACAATCCGTTTTTTGTTTTTTAAAAATCAGACAAGTACAAGTGCTAAAACAAATTATTTAAAAAAGGAGTTTTTCTGGAATTTTATTAAACTTTAAAATTTTGTTAAAGGTGTTTTTGAAGATATTTTGTTGCAACGAAAAATGTTTAATATAATTATTTAACTTACTTAACATAATTTTACTATTTAAACTTTAATTTTGTTTCCGGAAGTTAAACTTTTGAAAATAAATTTCTATTTCCGGTAAGAAAAATACTCAAACATATTAAAAATAAAACAATTTGCGTTGATTAAACATTAAAAACATTGTTTGTTGCAACAAAATATCTTCAAAACACCTTTAACAAAATTTTAAAATTTAATAAAACTCCAGAAAAACTCCTTTTTTAATATATTGTTTTAGCATTTGTAACAAAATCTATACCGGAAGTAAAAAGTTCCAAAAAAGAAGTTCTATTTCCGGTCTAGCTAAAATTTTTTAACTGTGAGAATTGAGTTTTCCATAAGCAAAAACTATTTACTAGATGTATAACTTAGATGGTAACATATTTTAAAGCACTTTAAAAACACGGTTAAAATTAGCTTAGTTAAACTTTTAATCAGTTATCACAACTTTTTTTGCAATTGTTATTAAATTTAAGCAAACTTATTTTTATTAAATAGAAGCACCTTTAAAGTTAATTTTACCAAGTTAATTTTAGTAAAAACTAATCAAAAAATGTTTTTAAAATTTTTTGTACGATTAAACTCCTTTTGACCGGAACCAAAAATCCCGGGGCAAGGAAAAATAAGCGACCTAAACCATTGTACTCAGCTCAATTTTACCTTTCCAACAATATTAAATTCGGCAATAGCAACATTTTTTAAGTTAAATATGTATGGCGTGAATATGTGCAGATTTCAAATATTTTTTAAATATACAACAAAGTTAAAATTTAAAAATCCGAGCCAGACAAAATCTAGATAATTTTGTCATTTTTTATTTGACATTTTGATCATTTTTGTGGTATTACCCGTTTAGGCAGAAAATGTACCTGCGTGATTTAAGATCTTGCTGAAAAAACTGTTGACTTGAAAAGAAAACCAAAAAGTTCGAAAAAATTTGTTATGTGCTCGTTGTCCCCCCTTAAACTATTTATTACAAATCATTTTTTGTTTGATAATTTGCTATTTAGCAACGTGTAAAAATTGATAGTGCTAAAATGATAAAAAAATTGCAGTGACTAAACACAATCATGATTGCAAACGAGACTTTCTTATTGTTTTTTGTTGTTAACAACTGATAAAGATTAGTACTAGCGCTCACCAGTTAAAGCTGTTGCTCACTTGTTGCACATATTAACTGCGACGTATACAAACTTTGTTTACATTTTTCATTTTTAAATGTGTATAATAACAAATATTTTTTAATGTTTTGTAAAAATGAGATCAAGTAAACGAGTGTTTAAAAAACAAAAATTTGTTAAATTTCAAAATTTTGATTTGTGGTCAATAAAAAATAATGACAAAAAAAATTATCAACATGTTCTTTCTTCTTTTGAAGTAACAAGTGGCTCTTATTTTTATGAAATTGAAGTTTTAAAATATGGAGAAATACAAGTTGGGTGGGTGAATCATTTGGCTGTGTTTAATGATAAGAGTGGAATTGCAACTAATGGTAATTCCATAATTGGAAAAAATAATTTAGTGTCGCCAAAAGACTGCATCGGATGTTTAATAAATGTTGAAAACAAAGAATCAATACTATATTTTAACGGAAAACAAATTAATGTTGCCAAAAACAATATATTTTTTGACAAAACCCTATTTTTGCAGCCGTTTCGCTGTCTCCAAATCAGCATGTTAATGTCAATTTCGGTCAAAAACCATTTAAAAATCCACCGCATAAAGATAACATTTTTAAAACATTTTATTTAAGCAACAAAAAAAAGAAAAGTAAATTAAAATTACAAAAATGTTCTGGTTACAAATGGTTTTGTTCAACAAACTTTAATTTAATTTATAATTTTCAAAATTTTCAAACAACTAAAATAAAAATATTTTCAAATATTTATTCGACAAATTTATTTAATTATTCATATTTTTTAAATATTATAAAAATTAATTTTAAAAATAATAATATTGAGTATTTGTTAAATTTTATTACAAAAAAAACTTATTATGAAGATAATTTTTTCAATTTTTTTCAAACTTTTTTTTTAAAAAATGATAAATACAATCACAAAAAAATTGAGTATTTACATTTTTTTATATGGAATTATATAGATGTCATCAAAAAAAACAAAAAATTTTTAAATTTAAGAAAAAATTGTTTTTTGTGCATTATTTTAGCATATTTTGACAAATTAGGAAAATGTTGTTCAAAATTAGAAATAAAAACAAATATATTTTTAAAAAATCTTTTTATTTATTCAAATGACAACTTAACTCAATTATATTCACTAATTGCGCTTGAAAAAAACATTGAAAACTGTTTTTTTGAAAATTTTAAAATAATAAAAAACATATCTAAAAAGTTAAAACATTTTATTTTTTTCTGGAAAAACAAGTTTATTGAAAATGAATCAATTATAATAAAAAGTTTTAACACAAACAAAGAATTAGCAATTCAATTGCAATTATATCTTTGTGCAAACTTTTTTTTTAATCACTATATTCAATCAAAAACCTTAAAACCTAAAAATCCAAATTGTTTAAAAAAAAATAAAGTTTTTTTAATAAAACCAAGTGAAAATATAAAACTATCGCCTTTAAAAAATATGATTCGATATGATGGAAATGGTTTAAAAACATATTTTTCTGATGAAGTTTACGTTAATTCAAATTTTTGTTTTAAAGTAATAATTTTAACTTCTGGAGAGATGATTATTGGAATATCTTCAAACATAACTACTGATCTTGTAGGTCAAAATAAACATTCTATTGGGATAGACGGATACAATCAATGCGTTTGGGCAAACAAAGTTAGATATAACTTTAAAACTGTTATGCCAAAATGGAAAATTGGTGATGAAATTCAAATTTGTTATAATAAAAAAATTTATTTTAAAATTAATGAAAAATTGATCGAATTAGAAAATGATTTTTACTTAAACATGGATAATTATAATTATACATTTATATCAATTTATCCAGCTGTTAGTCTTGGAAAATTTCAGCAATGCTATTTTGATTGGAATTGTAAATTAAATACTAATCAACAAAAGAAACAAAAACAAGATGTTTATGTTTCAACAAGAAAAAATATTGTAGAGAAACAAATAGAAAAAAGTTATAATCAAATGTTATCTACAATTTTTAAATTAAATAAAAATCCAAATTTAAATATTCAACAACAAGGTAAAATTATTAATCAATAAATTGTAGCAACTTGAGCATATAAATCAACAATTCTTTACAAAAAAATAAACAATTTTTTATTTAGTTCCAGGCATTCAAATTATTGTAATATTAAATTCTATTGATCGAATGAAAAATTTTAATTTTAACGGTATATTATATATAAACAAATTTAAAGTTTTTTTTAAAATTTATTTTGTTAATTTTGTAGTTGATATAAATTTATTGGGAAAAACGGTTCCTAATTATCAAAGAGTGGTATTGGTTAATTCTGTATCAACAATGAAAAATTTTTATTTTGAAGGTAAACAAATTTTTATTTTTTTCAAATATTAATATTTGTTTTTAGAAAAAATTAATGTTGCAGATTCAAAAACTTTTTTTGAAAATTCTAAAATAATGTTAGCAATGGATAATATTGACAGTTGTAAAAACATAATTGTTAATTGTAAGTTTTCACAAAATATTTTTTTAAAAAAGCTCGCTTATAATCTTAGTCGTCAATCCCGTGTCCCCGTGTATGAAACCATTTAGTATTTCCCGTGCTCCAATTTTTTTTCAAATTTGACAAAAAAATCACATTAATTCTAACAAAAATTCAGGCAAAAAATTAGGGTAATACGGCCAACAGGTCCCGAGATCCAAGAACCCAAAAAAAATACACGTCAACAGTGGGAAAAAAACAGCCTGCCGTCGCTAGCAAATGCAGACTGACTGCGGTCCCATGGGAGCGCTATCATTCCCTTCACTATGAGGAACAGAGTTTTTCCTTTTGTTTGCTCCTCGAGTCCCGCTCGCTTTGCTCGCGAGACTTTTGTCGACGGACGTTGACACTAGCCAAGTCACTTCAGACCTCGCGGTCGTTATCTGTGCACCGCCAAAATTTTAAAACTATTTTATCTATCGATCTATGACGTAATTCGCACAGCTAAAACATTGGATATTTTTTGCCGTCAATCTCTGATGTGCTCTGATCTCCTCAAGCCCCGCTCGTTTCGCTCGCGGGACTCTCGTCGACGGAAGTTGACAGTGGCCAAGTCACGTCAGAACTCGCGGCCTTGAAGTTGTCACTGCTGAGGAACATTTATGCAATCACTGAGTTAGGCTAACACTTCTGTAAACAAAACATTTGGTGATAACGTTCTGATATCGGCCTACTTAGTCATGGGTCAAAGCATGGTCGCAGGAAAAACATTCAAGTTATCTAAACTTTTGATGATGCCAGCAGAAGCGTCTGTAAAAACTTTGGACCTACTTTTCTAAAGCCAGTTTCAGTTCTACAACTCCCATTTTTGAACTTGACATATATAACTTTGTAATAAGTCTCTCTGTTCCAAATTTCACGTTTCTACGATGTCTGGAACATAGCTAGAATTGAAAGTGTTAGAGAGACAGACCGACAGAGACAGACAGACAGACAGACAGACAGACAGACAGACAGACAGACGGACGAACGGACGGGCTGGCAAAGTAATAAGCGGGCTTTTGCCTAAGGGGCTCGCCAAAAAATGGCAACCGAAATGACGATTTTTTAACTGGATGTTGACTTTCTTGTGTCATGCGCAAACAACTTCCAAAACATGGATACTTTCTTATCAGTTTTAAATCTTTAACGGTAGCTCTTAATATTTTCATTTTTTGGGTTCTAGCAGATTTGACATTTAACTTAATGTTTGCAACAAAAATTTTTTTAACTAACTATGTAATAAAACTAGAGGATCTCTAGGTGTTTCACGAGTAGATTTTGACTGAACAGAGTAGGGGCGCCCAACAAACCTACCCCCAAACACACACCTAAACCTCGGGCTCCGTTCGCTCAGACCTAGCCGTTTTAAACCGTTCACCGCTAGGGTTTTGCAATCACTTTACTGGCAATTCACCCGACATCGCTTAAAATTTTAGCTGTTTTGAGTCTCGCGAGCAAAGCCAGACAACTTTTGCATGGGGGAGCACAAACCAGAGCGGCGAGGTCTGACGTGACTTGGCCGTTGTCAACGTCTAAAAACGAGAGTCTCGCAAACGTAGCGAGCGGTGCTCGAAAAGGAAGGCGTTGACAACAGCCAAGTTACGTTAAGGCGAGCCGCTGGCCAAGAATTTGAATAATGTTAGCGGTGCACAAATAAAAACAGCGAGGTCTGACGTCACTTGGCCCACCTTTTACGCCTGCCGACAAAGGACTTTTGAGCAGAGCAAGCGAGGTTTTAGTTGGCGGGTGTTGACATTCGTTCAAGTGGTGCCAGGGTTAGTCGCCAATTAATCTTTTTCATTAAGTTGGGGGTGCACAGTTAAGTGTGCCGTGAGCAAAACTAGTGCTACTGACTTTTTGTATTATTTACCTTTTTAATGTTTTTTTGCTAATCCTAACAATAAAGGCCAAACAAACGAAATTCTGGATTCTTTTTATTCAGAAATAAAAAATGAAATAAATTTACAATATAAAAAAATTAAATGGAATAATAGTAATTCAAATTTTAATTACAATGATTGTGTGCAATGGATCAACAAACTAAAATTAAAATTAGAAAATATTTCTGAACCAGTACCTTTTTCAAGCAAACATTTAAGAAAAATTGGTAAGTTTTTATATTTCACAATAAAAATATTAAATTTAGTTTTTTGCAGTGTTTATAATTAACTTTTCTATTATGGGTTTAAATAATAATTTTCATTCAAAATCTGATAACACTTCGTGGTTTTGGCAAAACGTTTTAGCAATATTTAGTCCTAAAATATATAAATTTAACAATTGCACAAATATTAGTTTAAATAATGAATCATGCGTACAACAAGGCAATAAAACTCAAAGTGGTAAGAACAATCACGTAAAAAAATTAAACAATTATTTTATTAAAATTTATAAAATATTTTTACAGTTGAAACTTTAAAACAAATTAGCGCTTCTAAACCTCAAGTTTACTGTAGTTTTTGCAAAAATCAAACTTTTATTTTTAGAAAATGTGTCGGTTGTGGCAGTTCACATACTGTTTGCAAAAATTGTGCAGTCAATCCGCTGCATTGCACAAATGACTGTGGAACACAATTATAAAAATACAAAAACACATTTAAAATTGTAAACAGTTTTTTATTTTTTAGTTTACTAAACTGTAATAACATTGCATTTTGACAGCAAAACTTTTTGATTTTTAAATTTTAAAATAAATACAAGGGTGCAAGTGTAGCTTTGCGACACGTTCTATCTAGTTTTTCCAAATTTTTAAGCATTGACTGATGTCATTTAATTGATCGTCCAATGGCTTGGGACACAACTCGCAAGCTCGTTGTGCCTCAAGCCGTCGGTGCCGATCAATCAAATGACACCAACCTTCAACATTTGAGGTTTACTTGGCTGATTAGTTTGTGAAATATTTTTAAAAAATTCTCTTCAGTGTCACTTAAAAAATCCATCGGTAAAAATACTTTTATTAGTCCAGTCAACTCAAACTTAACACCAAAAAATAAATGCTAGTTAGCTTTGCATTTAAATAAAGCTGCTGCTTGATATCATAAAAAATGTAATTTTTAGAATCATGAATGTAAACGCAAAAAATCCTATAGAACTTAAATAGAGATTTAAAAAAATTTTAAAAGGTTTTAATAATTAATTTTGTCGGTAAAATCAATTTAAGTTTAAAGTTGAAGCTTATAAAGTAAAGAAAAAATGTTTTTGTTTTTTGTCATTTTTTATTTTCTAACTTCCAAACCCCTATTTTATTCGATATCGGCAAAAGAAGTTCAAAATTTTTGCGCTAGCCTTAACATCAATGCTGTCAAAAAGCAAAAGTCTATTATTTCACCAACTCCTTATCACACTCACACTTCACTTCACTATCATACCAGTCAACCAGTCAACAGTCATGGTCATTTTCTCGCTGTCGCAAAGTATTTCCCGTTTCGCCATTCTTCTCTGTTTACTCCTTCTTCAGCACCTCCACTTTTTGCACGTCTCTGCTGACCCCGAACAGGGCTCTGATTATTTTCAGGAGGAGAATGACATCAAGACCACCACCCCTTTCGTCTACCCAACTTCTGATAAGGTGAGTAATAAAAAATTTTTTTTTATAGTTTTCACCATCTATACTATTTTTTAGCCTGAAATCCCATCACCCTCTCTGCCCGGCTGCACCAATCCAGAACTCCTCCTAAAGACCTCCTGCTACTCCTCAAAGGTGATCGATGAGAACACAAACTCGGTGGACACCTTTTGCGGGCAACTGTACGAGCGTTTCATCTGCTCAGTTTTGATCGCCTGTCTCCACTGTGGCACCTACACCTCCAAGGTGGTCACCTTTGACCGAGGGGTGAGGGCCAACCTGAGCAATCTTCTCAAAGAGTATCAGTGCGGGAAAAGCGGGGCGGAGAACAACAACTTCACCCCGCCGCACAGTCTGCAGCGGCCAATCTGCGCCTGGAGCTCAGGAGATGAGCATGAAGATGACATCTTCTCCTACCTTCAAAAGGTGCTCATCATTTCGGTGATCGCCGTCTCGGTTCTGGGCCTCTGTTTATCATTTTCTACCTCTGCTGGTGCTGCTGCTGGCGCCGACGAAGAACCGGCTCAAAAGGACACGGCCAGAAAAATTCTCAAGCTGAATCATCGGGAGCTTTGCACGAAACGGAAGCGGAAGCGGAGGAGGCTGACCTGCTCAAGTCGCCCAAAACCGATCCAGGACCGAAGATGGGCGGCGTGCATAGCAGCCTGAAAGGATGAGGATGACAGCAGCAGGAGTTGGCAGGAATGGCTTTGCTGATGGCGAAGGGCGGAAAAAGCAAACTCCCGGACACTAGTCCCAGTGGCGGCGGTGGAGTTGTTGGAGGAAACTATCCGCACATGAGCAAACTCCCGAGCAAGGTCTCTGCAAAGCTGCAAACGCTGCTAGCTGATGGAGGACGAAGCCGAATTGTGAGCACCACAAAGCAGAAACATCATCCTCATCATCTGAAGGCGAAGACGACTCGATCCGGTTCGGGCATTCTTCTGGGAGCTGAGCTGGCGCCCAATGAAGGAGTTGATGGAGTTGGTGGAGGTAAATCGAAGACCAGATTGAAGGTTGATGTTGCTCAAAATGATGAACTGCTGAATGGCAGCGACCTGGTGCCGACCACGCCTAGCAAGGCGGCTTTGAAGGGCAGTGCTGCTGTTCCGGGTGGAAAGAAGAAGCACAGCAAAGGAGGAGCAGCAGGAGTAAGCAAAAAGGCAAAATCGCGTAAGCCGCGAAGGTCGGACTCAAAGACACGTCATCACAAAAGTCGTGGCAGTCGCCAAAGTAAGGGTAAAAGTAAAAAAAGTAAAGGTGGTCATCACCATCGCAAGAAGCGGACTGCCAGCAAGGGTGGTGGTGGCCGACGATCGGCGGCAATTGCTCGCCAGCACAGCAAGCGCAAAAGTCGTCTTTGAGGAGAATTTTTTCCCACTTCCAACTTTTCATCTTGCTCCTTTTCTTCAGCTGTTGTGGTTGTATGTTTGTCCGTTTGTTTTTGTGTGTGTTTTGAAACAAAAAAAAATCTCAGCAGCAGCAGTTGCTCACATCAGCCTGCCACTGCTCATTTGTTATCTTATCTGTGTACGGCTGCTGCTGCTGCTGCTGCTGCTGCTACTTCTGCTGTTGTCCTTGTCGTACAAGTGTACACACACTTTTTCACTGAAACAAAATACTCAGTTTTTCGCTCATCAAAACATCATTTTCCTTCTGTTTACTTTTCAACCTAAACACCAAAAATGTCCTCACCACCACCACCACCACTACGCCCACTGACAATCCTCGTCTGCGGCGTCAGCGCCGTCGGCCACGTGAACGCCCAGACGGGCGCCACGGCGCCCTTCATCGCCGCCGGCCACCGAGTGATCCTGCTAGTTGAAGAGGCTTTCAAAGGCCAATTCACCGCCGCCGGTTTCATCGAAGACATCTACCAGGGCCCAAAACGTTCCTCAGCTGAAACTAATCCCGGTGAAAACCTTGCCGCCACTCTGATCAAAACAAAGCTGATCGGCGGCCAGGAGACGCCCTTAGAAAAAATGGCCAACCTGATCAGGTACTACGAATCGCCGGACACCATCGCCAACATGACCTTCTTGAATGGAGCAATTTCGAAGGCCATCGATCGTCACCACCCTGACCTCCTGTGGTACGACGCCAACTGCCTGATGCCGGCCGTCTACTACTCGAACCTCCCGTGGGTGATGAACCTTTCGATGGCGCCGCTGTTCAACATTCAACGACACCCCAACTTGCCACCAGGAGGTTCGGGACTTCCGGTAAAGGATCGAAGTAGCTGGGAGGAGTTTGAGGCGGTCCGGGACGGTTTCTTCGTCAGCCCTGGCTTCAACGACTTTGTGGAGAAGGTCCTCGGCTACCGGCGGTTTCCCGGCGACCGGCGCTATCCTCAGCAACACCCGAATCAAATTGCCACCGTCTACAACTACCCAAAGGAGCTCAACTACCCGGAAGTGGAGGCGCTGCCCTGGTTCAACCTCGAAGTCTTCAACAAACCTAAAACATCGGTTCTTTTAGAGTCGCTCATTCCGGAAAACTTTCTTTCTGAACGGAAAAACCTCGGTAAGTACTCGGGAAAGCTGATCCTCGTCTCGATGGGCTCCATGGCCAGCGCCAATCTCGAGTTGATGAAACGGCTGGTGGCCATTTTAGGTCAAACTAAGCATCAGTACATCGTCGCCAAGGGTCCTCGACATTTGGAGTACGGGTTGGCGGAAAATATGACCGGAGAGCGCTTTGTACGGCAGGCTGATCTTCTCCACTTTGTGGACCTGCTCCTCTGCCACGGCGGAAACAATTCCGTTGTTGAGGCCATCTCAATGGGCGTTCCCATCCTGGCTATGCCCCACTTTGCCGACCAGTTTGACAATGCCCAGCGACTTGTGGAGACGGGTTTTGGGCGGCGGCTGGATCCAGTGGACTTTACCGATCAGGAGCTGATTGGGGAGATTGATGGGCTGCTGTACGATGAGACTTTAAAGAAAAGTTGAAGAAAGCTTCAGAGCGGATTCAAGCTCTGATCACACAGGTGTGGTGAAGAAAGTGGAGCAGTTGGTAGAGGCGTGGTGGGCAGGAGAAAAAGTGGACTAAAAGCTGATGATTAGATTTGTTTAACAAAAAAAACGGGCAAAAAATTAAAACCAGATTTTATTCATACTTTCAAAATTGAACTAATTTTTTTTACTGTTCACTTTTTGAGTGACACACAAAAACCACAGCTTACATTTCTGCCACTACACTCTGTGGTCGAGCCCTTTCATTTTTGACATTTCCTCATAATCCTGATCAAATATCCTTCACCCGACTATCATCACTAGAATCCACACTTTTCGGCGGTTTCTTTCCGCCCTTGTTTGCCGCCGGTAGTGACCGCCCTCGTCGGGTTTTTTGGCAGACCGGATCCGGAACCTGGCGACCTCGGGTCAGTTTCCAGTAGAGGGGCGTGCCGCTTTTGGGGAGGACGTTGTACTTGTAGCCGCAGGCCTGGTTTCCGGGCGGGTCAGTGTTGACTACGATGTAGAGGGCAACGGCCTTCCCTCCACTTTTAGGCATTTTAATCGTTTTTGTTGTACAACCGATCCCTAGGCGGCTGGAGCTGGCCCAGAGGACGGCGGAGATCCAGGCGTACTTGTAGAAGTAGTCCACTGGAAGATAAAAAAGATTAAAATTTTGTACAGCAAAAACCTCTTTTTTTTCAACCCCGCTTACCCAAAGGCTCTCGGCCGTACCACGGATACGTCTGATTGGCGAGGATGTACTTGAAGGCCTGGTCGGCGGTGAACTCCACCGTCGGTGGACCTCCGCCTCCACCTCCACCAAAAATTAACCATTTCCGCCGCTTTCAATGCTGTCATGTCAAAGATGCGAGCGACGACCAGGTCAAAGGTGTACCGGTTTGAAGGCTGATGAAGTACCTGACCCTTGCCCACCTGATACTTTCCCGACAAGACCTCATCCGCCCACTTTTGACTGTACTCGTTGAGGGCGGTGGAGATGGTGAGGGGCGGGGCGCCGTGCTCCTTTCGCAGCTTGTTGATCAGTTTGGTGAGACGTTGCCGGAAGCGAGGGTGACAGCCGCTGGAGGGGACGCGGAAGTTGGCTGACTGCCAAAAAAAGATAATCAAATTATAGATTTTTGTTTAAAAAACGTTTTTGCAAAAGTTACCAGCACAATTGAGGCTAAAGTGCTAAAAATGATCGAGCCGGTAAATAGGAAATTCATTTTTTACTAATAAAAGTACTAATGCTGATTGTATGAAATATTTAAATTAGACTGACTTTGGTTTTTTGCCTAAACTGGAAAGTGGTGTATTGATGAACTGTCGTTTCAAGGTGTTTTTCTGTATTGCATGTTTTGCAACACTTGATTTTATTTATTTATTATTAAAAACTGTTTATGCTTGTTTTACAACAAACAAGTGTTGCGTAAGATGAAAAAACTACTAAAAAGCTGATGATTGAAAGTGGCCTAATTTTTTAATTTTTGTTCGGTTTTATCATTGAACACAAATCATCAATAAAAAAATTCAATTTGTAAATTAAATTACAAATTTTTAATTTTACATTTTAAATAAATTTTAAAATTGAATTTTAAGTTTTCAATTTCAATCTAATTTCAACTTACAACCTTGAAACAACAAGCGTGTTAGCTGGTAGTAGTAAAATTTTGCTGATTAAATTTGTTGATTTGAATTAAAATTCAACAGCAGCATTTCATTACAAATGCACCCTTTTTATTAGAAATCTTTTTTTGTTTTTAACAAAAATGTGTCAGGCTATGTTTGTTATCGGAATGATCACATCAATCTCAGCCTTAGCAACAACACTTCAGCAAAAAAAATTCAAGACCGCAAGCTTACCACCAGTCACGTGGGTAGTTGCACTTTTCCAGCGGCAGGTGATCGTGCTGTCCGCAGATGGGCAGCGGGTGACCGGCAGAGTTGAAGATCCACTTGTCGAGAGGAAGGACGCTGTCATCGGTGAAGGTCAGGTAGAGGTACTTCAGAGTGGCACTGAGGAAGATCGCCGGCTGATCATCTCTTAGTGCACCAACTCTGGTCACGTCATAGAGATTCGCAAAACCGCCGCTTTTAGTGCGAGAGTACCGATTCAACGTTTTCGCCATTTCCCAAGCCGCCTCGCGGTACTGCGGATCTTTGGTGGTGCGCCAAAGAATAAAGTACGACTCGGCTAGCTCGGGACTGATTTTCAAAAGAAAAAAATAAAAAATAAAAAAATAAAAAAAGTGTTTTACCTCAAATAATTGTGTTTATGGGAAGTGTAGTCCAGTTTTCTTTCACCTGCAGAAGTCGCCGGCAACACTTTCCACTCACTGGGAGCCATTTTGGTGATCGATTTTAAAGTCGCCAGTCGACAGGTCCTGGTCAGCTCCGCCGCCAACTGCCGTTGTCGTCTAAACAACGGGCTACACCGGTCTTCCCCGTCCTTAAAAGTGCCCGCCCCCAGCGCGAACATTGCCCCCAGGTAGCAGGAGGAGTAGAACATCTTGTCGCCGTACTCTATGGATGTGTTATCCTTTTCCAAAAAGGCATCTCGCACCCAAATCAAACCAGTACCATTTCCGGTAGAGGTGATCACCTCTGTGTTCTGCAAGACACTGCTCACCGCTTCATTGTACATTTGCAGCGCCTCCACCAGCCTCCCACCTGACTGAAGGTAGGAGCGCAGGAGGTTGTAGTAGAAGTCACGACCGCCTTTGTCCAGCGACACTACTCGATAATTAAAGCGAAAGTTATCACTAGTGTCCGGGTGGTTGTCGTACAGGCCGTCCACTGTGTCTCGGGCCTCATTCCATATTCGGACTCGAATGTGGTCCCCCACTTGCCGGAATGACTCATCACCGGTCAGCGCTGAGAAGTAGGCGTGCTCCAAGTACTGCCCACCCGACTGCGACAAAGAGGAAGCGGCTGACAGCAGCGTAGGTTGCAACATATTGAAGGTGTTGTTTGGCAAAGCTGTGAAGAGAGGGTAAAAAGTTTTAAAAGTGAAAATTAAAGAAAGTTAATTTTTTTGTACCAGTGTATTTGTAAGCTTTTTTGAGTTTAGCGCCATACTCTGTCGCTTTTTGAAAAATGGCTGTCGCCATTATTTTTTTCAAAGAAACGGTGTTGTTGGTAGTGGTAGAGGTACTGAGCAGCGCATAGGCGGACAGCAAACCGCCCCACATTCCGGCGACGTGTTTTTCAAAAAGCCACGATTTAGTGTTTAGTGCGGATATGTTGAATGTGCTGCCGTTGACCGCCCATTGCAAGCCCTCCCTCACCGGTTCGCTGAGGTTCATTACCATCATAGTCGAGAGGCTGCCAATGATAGTCTCGCCAGAGCCGGCGCCCAGATCACCATATTCGTCTTGCACTGGAGGACTCAGCGAGATCGGCCTGAGCGTGGCATTGCCCCAGGCGTACCGTTTGTAGGCGCTCCACGCGGAGAGGGTCATCTTGACTATGAATTGACGACGGGTGGCCACTGAAACGGAGAAAAAAATGGTTTTAATTTTAAAAAATAAAAAAATAAAATGCTAAAAATTCAAGGTTTACTTTTAGCTTCATCTGCAGGAGTGTTTCTGTTACTGCTGTTGCTGTTGCACTCGGGCAGTGGCGGCAGTTGATTGAAAATTGCTGCTGGCGGTCCACTGTTGTTGTTGCAACTGCTGTTGCTGCTACTACTTTCATTGTGACTGGTAATTGTCGGAACCAAAACGGAAGGGTTAGAAGTGGAAAAGGAAGAAGAGTTATTGTTGCTACTGTTGCCGCTGCCGTCGGTTGCTTCTGCTCTACTTTTTACTAGCTGTTTCAGTTGCTGCTGTATCTGTTTCAAATCCGACTTCATGTATTGCACCTCTCTGTTCAAAGAATTAAGCAGAGTAAAGTGCTCTTCTGGATAATGTTCCGACTGGGCAAACTGCCTTTTCAGGTTAGGATCAATCGGAGTTTCCTGCTCTACAGTTGGTTTGGTTGCTAGTTTGGGTATAGTAAAGACACAAGTAATTAGTATTTTTTAAAATTTGTGATTTGTACTATATTTTCGTATTACTATTGTCTGCATTGATTTGGGAAAGGCTGCTTAAAATAAGGATGAAAAAGCATAGCTGCGGTCCAGCGGTTAAAAACGACGATGCAAACATGTTGTAAATACTCTTCTTTCTTCTCATCATTTATAATTTTCTTAATTCAAAATCTGTTTTCTATTGATGGATAAAAAATATAAAATTGCATTTATATACTTTTTTGTCTTATTGTTTATTCAATTAAACAAAACAAAAAAAGTTGTGATTTAATCAAAAATACAATTTTTAAAAACAACCGTTTTTAATAATTATTTTTAAAAACGCAATTTTTTATTATCTTTTACACAAAAATATCAAAGCGAACATTATTCTGACCCTGAAAAATATTCAGTTTATGCTTGTAAACTGAAAGATAATATCACTCACATTTACAACAAAAGATTAACTGCAAGCTTATCAAACTGGAATAGGATACTTGCACTTTTCCAGTGGCGTGCTGTCCACAGATGGGCAGTGGGTGATCGGCAAAGTTGAAAATCCACTTGTCGATAGAGAGGTACTTTAGAATGGCACTGAGGAAAATCGACAGCTGATTGTCTCGGAAGTTATCAAGGCTGGTCACGTCATTGAAACCGGCAAAACCGCCGCTCTTTGTGCGCGAGCACCGTTTCAGCGCTCGTGCCATTTCCCAGGCCGCCTTGCAATACTGCGAATCTTTGGTGGTGCGCCAAAAGATGAAGTACAACTCAGCCAGTTCGGGACTGTTTTCCGGAAAAAAGCAGTTAATTGTGAATATTTGCAGTAAACGCTCATCACCAATTACTTACGTCAGGTAGTAGTGTTTATTTATTTTCCACACTTTTGTAGTCAATTGCCTTGTTTAAAACAGTCGGCATCTTTGACTCATCAGGAGCCAAACTGATGGGCAACCCTGTGGCTGCCTTGTGACAGGTTTTAGTCAACTTCTTGGCTAGTTGCCGCTGTCGTCTGGCCAGTGGATGACAACGGTTTTTCCTTTAAAAGTCTTCGCTTCCAGCGAGAACATTGCCCCCAAGTAGCAAACGGAGTAAAACATCCTGTCTCCGTACTCTGAAATAGTTGTTCCTTTCACAAAGATGGCATCCCGTACCCAAACCAAACCATTTTCGGTGGAAATAATCATTTCTGAGCACTCGAGAACACTGTTCACCGCTTCATTGTACAGCTGCAACGCCTTTACTAGTTTCCCTCCCGACTGGAGGTAGGAGAGCAGGAGGGCGTAGTAGAAACGCAGTCTAAACTGCCGCTGGTAAAACTCATCTCGGTGCCACCTATCGAGCAACATCCTCGGCCGGTAGTTGTCGCGAATTTCCCGCCTAGTGTCCAAGTTAGTGTCGTAGAGGCCGTCCAGAGGGCTTCAGGCGTCTATCCTGCAACTATTATGCAACTGCCGCAAAAAAGTGATAACCTCCGCCAGCTGATTGGTGTGATTCTGTTGAACTGCTGCCAGTTGCTTTAGTTGTTCATTCAGGCAACCGGTTTTCTGTTAGACTTCACTTGATGGTTCGGTTGTTTTTAAATTGATTAAAAAAATAATTTTATTTTGAAAATCTTAATAATTTCATTTTTTGCCGCTACCTGCATTGGT
Source organism: Tyrophagus putrescentiae (assembly GCA_024499935.1). NCBI lineage: Eukaryota > Metazoa > Arthropoda > Arachnida > Sarcoptiformes > Acaridae > Tyrophagus > Tyrophagus putrescentiae. Next base: position 8,528,513 of record JAMZRA010000007.1, read on the forward strand.
GGGCACTAGGCAGATGTGGTTAATCAGGATGCAGCTGAAGGTAATCAGCAGTTCGGTATTGCAAAACAACGGCAAAGCAGACTTTATGAGAATATTGATACCTTTTCTTCTCATTATTAATTTTCTTATTTCTGAAAACTTTTGCTTTTAACAGAGCTTTGAAGTAAAAAGTGGATTTTTTATATACTCTTTTTGTCTCATTACTTATTCAGTCAAAAAAATAATTAGAAAATTTGTGATTTTATCAAGAATACAATGACCTTTAAGTGCTGCAGTTGTTTATTAACGCAAAAGTATTTTTGTACTGAACACACTTTACTTTACTGATCACTTTTATACAGCAGAAAAAACAAGAACAATAAAAAATGTTTTAATTTTAAATAAAAAAGGTAAATTAAACTGTAATACAATTAGTTTTTTAAACAAAATTTATTTTTATTTTGTATGTTTTTTATTTTTAGCAAAAAGTTACAAATATTTTAAAAAAATCAATATTAAAAACCCAAAAATGTCAATTTCTTTAGGTTTATCACACTGGAATTGGGTACTTGCACTTTTCCAACGGCAAATGAGCGTGCTGTCCACAGATGGGCAGCGGGTGACCGGCAGAGTTGAAGACCCATTTATCAAGAGGAAGGACGCTGTCATCGGTGAAGGTCAGGTAGAGGTACTTCAGCGTGGCGCTGAGGAAAATGGCCGGCTGATCATCTTTGCGTTTATCAACTTTGGTGACGTCCTCAAAGCCGGCAAAGCCACCGCTCTCCGTCTGGGCGTACCGTTTCAGCGCTCGTGCCATTTCCCAGGCCGCCTCGCGGTACTGCGGATCCTTGGTGGTGCGCCAGAGGATGAAGTACGACTCGGCCAGCTCGGGACTGTTTCGAGGGGAGAAAAGAAATTTAAAAAAGGATTGATTTATAGAAAGTTTTTTTTCATTAGAAAGCTAGTAGCTCCTCTACCTTAGATAGTAACTTTTCTCTGTCAAATTTTGGTAGTCCACTGGAGGGGTCCATTCGCCGGGGCCCAGCTTGGTGGGCGAGCCTGTGGCCACCTGGTGACAGGTCCTGGTCAGCTCCACCGCCAGCTGTCGCTGCCGTCTGGCCAGCGGGCTACAGCGGTCATCCTCTTTTTTAAAAGTGGCTGCCCCCAGCGCGAACATCGCCCCCAGGTAGCAGGCGGAGTAGGTCATCGTTTTTCTGTACTCCAGAACGGTTTTCCCCACCGGCAGGAGGGCGTCTTGCACCCAAACCGAACCACCACCGGTTGAAGTGATCATCTCCGAGCGCTCAAAGATATCACCGATTGCCTCATTGTACAGCTGCAGTGCCTCCTTCAGCTTCCCTCCCGACTGAAGGTACGAGCGCAGGAGGTTGTAGTAGAAGTCCCGACCGGTGGTGCCCAGCGAAATCTGCCAGTAATCCGAACGTCGGTACCCTGCATCAGGAAGGTCGTAGTAGAGGCCGTCCTCCGGCCGGCGGTCCTCCACCTTCAGGCGGTCTCGAATGCGGTCCACAGCCCGTCGGTAGGACTCGTCGCCGGTCAGCTGGGAGAAGTAGGCGTGCTCCAGGTACTGCCCGCCGGCCTGCGACAACGAGGAGGGAAAGTTGCTGAACGGCCTTCCTCGGGTCAGGTTGAAGTGGCTTAGAGGGTAGGCTGAAGGGAAAACAGGTTTAATGAAATTTAGAAAAAAAATAGCTTGTAAAAACAGTTGAGGCAAGCCCCTCCAGAAGTGGCTTACCCGACTCCTTGTACGCCCCCTTTAGAATGTTGGCCAGTTCTTCGGCACTCTGTCGAACGGCTTCCGCCAAAGTTGCTCGGTTGTCTTCCAGCAGCAGCAGCGTATAGGCGGACAGCAGACCGCCCCACTGGCCGGCGATGTGCTTATCGAAGAGCAGCGAGTTGGTGTTTAGTAGAAAGAAGTTCAGCTTGGAGTCGTCCACCACCCAGACCAACCCGTCAATTGCCTGTTCTCGGAGGTTCATCACCAGCAGCGTCGACAGGGCGCCGATGATGGTCTCCCCGGAGCCGGGACCCAGGTCGCCAAAGGCGTTTCGTTTTGGTGGAACGTGAGAAAGTGGCCGAAGCGTGGCATTGCCCCAGGCGTGCTGCTTATAGGCGTTCCACGCGGAGAGGGTCATCTCGGCGATGAACTGACGACGGGTGGCCACTGAGGAAAAAGGAAAGGACAAAAAAGTGTGTGTTTAACTGGATGAACAAAATAAAGTTTATCACAGCAATCAGATCAAGGGGTATTTTTTACTTTCAGCGTCGTTTGCGAGAGTGCTTTCAGTGATTGTTGGTGGTGTTGAGTTGAGATTGCACTCTGGCAGAGGAGGTAACTTGGTGCCAAGGTCTTGTTGGGGTCCATTGTTGTTGGTAGTTTGGCTGGAGATGGTTGAAATTTGAGCTGTAGAGGCGGCTGTTCCACTGGTTTGCTGCTGCTGCTGCTGTTGCTGTGCCTCAACACTTTGCCCAGCTCCTCCAACTGAGCCGTGTGATTTTGTACCGTTAACGTCAGCCGCTTTAGCTGCTCGCTCAGGCTGGCAATCGTTTCCGGTTGTTGTCCGTTTGGCTCAGTTTCTAAATCGTTTGCAAAAAAGCAAATTGCAATTATTAATGTTTTATAAAAACAGGTTGAATTTAGGTTGAATTTGATGCTACCTGCTGCATTAATAAGCACAATGCTGCTGAAGCAGTTGCTTAAAATGGCAAAAGAAATCAGCAGTCCGGTGGCGCAAAACGACGACGATGCAAACATCATCAGGTGTTCACAACGTTCTTTTCTCATTTTAAAGTTTCCTATTTCTGAGAATTTTTTTCTCTTGACAGAGCACTGAAGTGTAAAGTGGAATTTTTATATACCCTTTTTGTGTCTCATTACTAATTCAGAGAAAAAAGGGAATAATCAGAAAATTTGTAATTTTTTCATCAAAATACGACCTTCAAAGTTAGCAGTTTAAATTAACAAACAAGTTTTTTTTGTATTAAACACTACTTCACTGATCACTTTTATACAGCAAAAAAAACAAAAACAATAAAAAATGTTTCAATTTTTTTGAATAATAAAAAAAGATAAATTAAACTTTAGTTCAATTAATTCTTTAATATTTTTGTACTGAACACTACTTCAATGCTGATCACTTTTACACAACAGAAAAAATACGGCAGCAAAAAATTCAAAGATGTTTATCATAATAAATTTATCAGACTTAAATTGGGTACTTGCACTTCTCCAGCGGCAAATGAGCGTGCTGTCCACAAATGGGCAGAGGGTGACAGGCAGAGTTGAAGATCAACTTATTAAGTAGATAAAGAGGAGTTACTGGTGTTGTTGTTGTTGCTGCTGCTGCTGCTGCTGCTGATGCCATCAATTACAGTTGTTCCACTTTGCACTGTCTGCTGCTGTTGCTGCTGCTGTAATTGCCTCAACTCTAAATTAAATTGTTCCACTCTTCTATTTAAATATTCAATCATAAAAAAGTGTTGGAGTCGATAACGTTCAAATTTGGATAGCTGCTCTCTCAGGTAAGGGCCAATCGGAGTCTCCTGCTGTACAGTTGGTTTGGTGTCTAGTTTTTGGTAAAGTTAAACTAATGATTAGTATTTTTAAAAGTGTTTTTTTTGTATTTTTTTATTACTGTTATCCGCATTGATGGTCGATTTTAACCATGAAAAACAACAAAAATCAGACTCAAGCTATGTTTGTAAACTGAAAAATGTAATATCACTCACATTTACAACAACACTTAAAAAATCAAGGACGCAAAGCTTTTCAAGTTTATCACACTGGAACGGGGTACTTGCACTTTTCCAGCGGCAGGTGAGCGTGCTGTCCTCAGATAGGCAAAGTTGAAAACCCGCTTATCAGTACAAAAATTCACAACCCAATTCACTCGTTTTTAAATTTTTTAAATATCTTTTACTAAAACTTATCACATTCATTTTTTATTTAAACCCACCACTTCTCTTTCCGCCATCAGCTGTTCTACCTTGTCGGCAAGCAGTTCATGTTTACTTCCACTGTTGAGCATCCGCTGTCCGGCCACCTTCATCCGCTTTTGCACCTCCTGATCGGCCAACAGTCGATCCACCGCCCCAATCAGCTCCTCATCAGTGAAACCGTAGGTGTCCAGCCGAATTCCATAACCTGTCTCACTAATCCGTTGCGCATTGTCGAATTGATCCGCAAACAGCGGCAAAACAATCATCGGTTTTCCCTGCGCCCAAGTTTCGGTGACAGTGTTGCTGACAAATAAAAAATTAAAAAATTTTGTAATTTAGTTAATAAAAATATTTTTACTCACTTTCCCCCGTGTGTGATCACCAGGTCGACGTGACCGAGAAGCTCTACCTGCGGCAGGTACCGCCCACCGGTCATATTTCGCTCCAGCTTGAGGTGCTCGTGCAGGTGTCCCTTTGAGACGATGTACTTGTGCGGCGTTTTGCCCAGGACGGAAATTAGCTCAGGCGTCGCACGCAGAGAGCTGCCCAACGGCACCCTGGGAGACGATAGACCTAGTTTCCTTAAAAGCACGACCTAGTCTCGGCTGAAAAAACTTCGTCGGTGTGAAACATTTCCAAGGGACTCGGTATTGAAGGGCAAGTTTGCCCCGAAAAAACTCAAAAGTTTGTAAACCAAGTCTGGTCACTTTTTACGACGCCGGCGTATCGGAGTCACTCTATGGCGTCTGCGTGCAGTCGACACAGGGATTCCGGAAAGTAAACGCAGGCACTTGGGTATCCGAAAGCTAGTCGTCTTCAAGCGTACTGCTATCTCGGTAGATGGTAAAAACTGCTCCGCGGAGGTTGTCGACACGCTCTTCCCGCCGGCGCCAGGGGCAATGGCGCTGTAATGAGTTGGAAGGAGTCTTCCATTTTTTCTCATTTTATTACCCGGATCCTGCCAGTCTCCGATTTTCTCGTAGTAGATTGGTTTGGCTGAGTTCACAACCAGGGTTCCCGGAAGGCTGCCGGCAGAAAGATTGTGACAATCGTACAGGTTAGGTCGCGGATTTCAGCTGTCAATGGCCCCGAAGCCCGGCAAGACGCGTTAATACTGCTTTTCGGACGAACATAAAACGCTGCGGCGCGTGTTCATCTTCTCCTTTCGTGTTGCCCGGGTCATCAAGCCGCAGTTGGAGGGCAAGTCAGTCTCAACCGGCGATCTTTCGATTATCCGATGGAAGTTTTGCTTTGTGTGCCACTTTTGATACAACGTTTTGTTTTGAGATGACTCAAAAAACCAAACATGCCAGCAGTTCCCTCTGAAGGCTTCTTAGGTTAAAAAGTGATGCTTTGATGACTCCTCAGCCAATGTTTTGAGGTCGGAGTGCAGCGTTCCATGGCCACCGAAGCGCAGTAAACGTGTTTAAGATTTTGTTCATTCTTCTTTTTTTGTAGGCGTTTATGCCACAACAAAATTAAAAAATTTTGGGCACATGTCTACAAAGGCGATTAAAATAGCTTTTCTATTGTTTTGTGTTGTTCACTACTGGCAATCTTTTCACTAACAAAAGATTAGAGGCAATAATGCAAACAACGCACTCACAACATAAACCGACTCAGAAAAGTGTGTTTGTTCAATGTGTGCACACTTTGTACAAAAAGTTTGTTTTATGAGTGCAATGACTACAAATGATAAGCAACAGCAGCAGTGATCATCTGAGCTACTGGACTTTGTGTTTAAAAAGAGGGTGATGGTGCTTTGCACTGACTTTTCACCCGCCAATCTTTGCTGAGGTTCGGAAGTCCAGAAGTCCAGTCCAGAAGCTGCAGTAAACTGTGTTTATAGAAAGACTGAACTTTGCTTCAGTGCCCCTCATTGACTTTCTTTTTGTAAAGAAAAGCGTTCTACTGCCATCACTTTGCACTTTAAGTTTTTTTGTGGACATTTGGACAACCAAACTTGTTTTGGGCACAAGAGTTTTACTAAACAAATAAGGGCAATTAAGAAACAAAAATTAGTTTTAGCTATTTGTTTTTGTTTTGTTTTTTACTAAAGCTGGCAATTAACCTTGTTCTACTTACAAAAAATATTAGGAAAGGAAAAAACCCTCAACAAAAGGAATTGCACAAAGTTGAAAATTGGCCAAAAAAGTTTAATTGATTGTTTACTAATTTGCTAATTTACAAACAAACAATCAATCAAATTCATGCAAACTAAAAGTTGGTTAATTAGCAAAAAGAATTGCACAAGGTTTTTAACATATGACATTGGGTATCACCTGTTTTCTGATCTTGAACCAAAAAAACAGCAAAAAAGTTACTTAAAAAATATAAATACTTTTTGATTTAAAAAAACAGCTCTACCAGTAAACAAATCAAGAAAAAAATTCTGGAAAATGAAGCCAAACTCTATTTCAATCTTTTGGCTGCTGCTGCTGCTGCTGGCGGTCGGCATCAGCCTGAGTGAGCAGCAGGATGACAACAAGACAACAATTGTACAAAATAAAGTTGGCGGAAAATTGCTAGAAAAGGGAACTGAAATTGCCTTGGGTGATGAACATCACCATCACCACCACGGTGATAAGGACCACCACCACCACCACGACGGCGACCACAATGGAGGTCATCACCACCACCACGACGGGACTACCCATCACCACCACCACCACGATGAGACTACTCATCACCCTCACCATCACCACGAAACAACCCACCACCACCACCACAGTACCACCCATCACCCCCACCACCCTCAGGATGAGTCCTGCAACCTCGGTGACCTCCTTCCTGGCCTGGACACAATGCAACAGGGCGTCGACCTCTCCTCCCTGGACTTCTTCCCCATGGGCGAGAAGAGCAGCAACGAGGCAAATGGCCACCGGGAGTCGGTCTTCTCCTACGCCTGCAAGCACGGCCGGAAATGGTCCAATCCTAGCGTAAAAAATGGCAAAGTGTACAGCCTGCCGGATGAGGTGCAGGACGTGCGGAAGGTGCCCAGTGCACTGATGCAGACCAGCGTGGACATCAGCAGCTCGCTGCATGACACCAAAAAGTCGTTGGAAGTGCAGGCGGGAATCGGTGGAAGTTGCAAGGGCATCGGCTTCTCAGTGAGCGGTGCCTACAAGACGGCAAAGGAGAATATGCTGAAGAAGAACAAAACGGTCACGCTGGTACTGTAAAACCTAATCATTTAAAATGTTTAAAAATTTAAACTCTTCTTTTTCAATTATTATTTTTTTGTAGACGCAAGCGCACGAGGCAAACTACGAAATCGAGTTCAAAGACCGCGTCCGCCTGTCGCACAAGTTCAGCTCGGCACTGAAGGCCCTGCCTGATCGCTTCGAGGCCCACCCCAGCCAGTACATTGCACTGCTGAAGCGCTTTGGAACGCACTATTTTAACCTGGGCCGCTTCGGCGGCAGCATCATCCTTCGCTCGGAGTTTGAGACCAGATTTGTAAAAAAACTTACCAAACAAAAACTGTCTGTCAAGTTGAAGGCCAGCTTCCTGCACGTCGCCAAAATGAGCCTGAAGGTAGAGGCAAAGCAAGATCAAGTTGATGAGGCTTTCGAAAGCCATAGTGTAAGTTCCTTCTTCTACTTTGGCGGCCACTCGAATCTGGCCGAGGAGAGTCGCATCAGCGACTGGTTCCGCTCTGTGGCCGACACTCCGTGGCTCTTCAGCGGCCAGCTGCGGACGATTGATAAGGTGGTGGCGCAGCACCCGCACGTGGCGGCAAAGGCAAAGGAGATTAAGAAGGCCATTCAGGTGTACCTCAGTCGAACGGCGCTGGCCGACCTCGAGGAGACGATGAAGTGGAACGACCACTCGAAGAAGTCCATTGAGGGTGATAGTTTGCATAAGAAGAAGCTGGAGGAGGTGAAGCAGTTCTTTGGGAAGCTCAACCGCCAGTTCTCCACTAAGAGCATTAAGGAACACGTGGAGAAGCTAAAAGAGCTGCTGAGTATTGCCAATAAGAATAAGAAAAAATGAAAAATGTTATTTTTTATTTGATCAGTTTGAGTGTGAAGGTGTGTTTTCAACCAAAGAAGCTAAAAGTGTGTTTTTTCATTTTTTCAGAAAGGCAATTTGTCAATTAAAATAAATTAAAATTTAGTTTAGTTTTAAAAGTAAAATTGCATAATTTGAGTTTTTAAATGTCAATTGATTTTAAATCCTTGATGCCAGGCAGACATTAAAAGTGTTGGTAATCAGTTTTGCATCTGAAAATCGTATGATTTTGTCATAACTTTAACAAACCTAATGAGCCTTGCTCTAAGTTTAAAGTTGAGAAACAAAAAAACTTAAATTAAAACTGAACAATAAATTCAAGAAAGAAACAGTTTGCATAACATATCCAGTAAATGCTCTTTTGATGACAGTCACTGATCCCTACAACTGTTTAGAAATGATGATGATCTTTAGCATGAGCTTAAACTGCACAGCAACTAACATTTGCCTGGTCATGACGTAAATGCAAATTTTCAGAAAAAAAGGTATAAATACTTTAAACCGTAATCTAAAGTTTATCATCTAAAAACAAGTGCAAAAATAAGATTGTACAAAATCTCAAACATGAAACCCAAAGCTGCTCTTTCTTTAGCTTTTCTAGTCCTGCTTGGCCTCAGCAGCCTGAGCGATGCAACCGACGCCGATCTGAGCAAAAGTGAACACCACCACCACCACCATGATCACCAGGATCACGATCAAAAGGTGAGCATCAGTGATGACAGTGAGGGGGGTCACCACCATCACCACCACCAGAATCAAGAAGAAGCAGGACTTAATAAGGGCGGTGAAGAGCATCACCACCACCATCATCATCATGATGGTGATAATAAAGATGGCGGGGAGGAGCATCACCACCATCACCACCACCACGATGGTGATAAGAAAAACGGCGAGGAGCATCACCACCATCACCACCACCACGACCCTGATGAAGTGGATTCCAATAAAAATGGAGAGCATAGTAGCCACCACCACCATCACCACCACCACAAGGACGACGATAATGAGCACCATCACCACCACCAGCAGCACCACCACCACGACCAGAACCCGAAGTCCTGCAAGCCGGACATCGTCCCGGGCAGCCACACGATGCAGCACGGCGTGACCTGAACGCGCTGGACTTCTTTCCAATGGGCGAGAAGAGCAGCGATCAGGCAAATGGCATCCTCGACGCCGTCTTCAGCTTCAGCTGCGACCCGGCCGACCCGCGGACGTGGAAGAACCCCGATGAACACCGCGACCGGCACGGCCACCACGTCCACTACAGCCTCCCGGTGGACTTCCAGGACGTCCGCCCGGTGCCCACCGGCAACAAGGACTTCACCGTGGACATCTCCACGTCGGTGCACGAGGTGAAGGAGTCGCTGGAGCTGCGAGCTAGTGTGAGCGCCACCTTCAAGGGCGTCGGCTTCTCCGCCAGCGGCGGCTACAAGACCTCGAAGGAGAACATGTTGAAGGAATCGAAAAGCGTGGCGCTGGTAAGTGAAAAAAGAAATTTTATTAACTCCTTTTTAACCTCCTCTTCTTCTTTTTTTCCAGACGGAATCTCACCAATCCGCCTACGAAATTGAACTGAAAGATCGCATCACCCTCTCGGAGAAGTTCCGCCACGCAGTGGAAAAACTGCCCGACGACTTTGGCCACCACCAGTCCCATTACACGGAGTTCATTCAACAATTTGGAACGCACTACTTCAGCGTGGGGCGCTTCGGCGGCAGCATGGTCATTCGAACTGAGTTCGACAGCTCTTACGTGAGCAGCACCAGCAAACACGAGATTGAGCAGAAGATTGGCGTCAGTGTGCCGCTGGTGGCAAAGGGCAGCATCTCGGTGTCGGCCGGCGAGCAACAGGTGGACCAGCAGTTCAACTCAAAGAGCTCCTCCAGCCTGCACTACTTTGGCGGCAGTGCCAATCTCAATAGCGAGAATGCGCTGGACGAGTGGCACAAAAGTGTGGCAAAGAATCCGTGGCTCTTCAGCGGAAAGTTGGAGCCGTTGGACAAGGCCGTGGGGGCGCACCACTCGCTGAAGGCCAAGGCGGAGCAGATTGGCAAGGCAATCAAGGTGTACCTGGCGAGGGCCTCGCTGGTCGACCTCGAGGAGACGATGACGTGGAAGCCGGAGATCAAGGCGAAGATTGAGGGTGATGAGGCAAGCAAGAAGAAACTGGAGAAGGTGAAGCGCTTCTTCGATGAGGAGACGCACCACTTTCATGGGAAGGATATTCGGAAGAATATTAAGCGGCTGACG
>JAMZRA010000007.1:8554608-8709997 GCA_024499935.1 Tyrophagus putrescentiae
CTGGACAAGCCCTTCTGCACTCCGTCCTTGGAATACCGGTGTGGGCCATCGTCATCATCGTCCTGGTGGTCCTCGGCTGCTGCTGCGGCGTCATTGGCATTGCCGTCTACTGCTTCTGCTTTGCCGACGACGGCGGTCATCCCAATCGCAGCGGCAGTGGACATTCCGGAAAAGGTGCTGCTCACAGTGGTGGCAAAGGTGGCAAACACAGCAGCAAAACTGGCAAACGCCACAGCAGCAAAGGTCGTCACTCCTCCTCTCACCAGAGCCACAACTGAACGACTACCTTTTTGCTGGTGGGCGTCCACTACGACCGCTGCACAAAAGCACAACTTTTTTTCCACTGCTGACAGTGCACTACAAATTTTTTTCTTGGTTGAGAGGGACAGGCTGATTCTCTGTTTTATTCAGAGGAGACATGCCCAACTTTTTACTTTTAAATTCCGCACATTTTCACAACCGCAACACACCTCTCTTCTCTCTCCGCAAATTACACATTAAACCTCATTGTTTTACTTTCAGCAATATTCTCAGGATCTCAAAAAATTTTAGTTACTGTTTTGATTACGATGCATTTTGATTTTTTGGTTCAGTTGAGCAGCAGCAGCAAAGACAGCACAATTGTTCTATTTTTTCATTTGCAGCAAACGCTGTATAAAATAAGCATTTGCTTTTACAAAAAAACATTCATTTTTGTGTGTCGTTTTTTGCTGCTGCCAGCTAGTCAATTGCCCTGTTTTCATCAGCTAAACAGCTTGCACTTTCATTTCAACTGTTGTACGTGTCCTTAACACCTAAAGCTTGCTCATCCATTGAAGCACACCTACTCCACCTGCTACCTGATGATGTCCATCACCACAGTCAATGCCAACTTTCTGCTTATGGTGGTGGTATGGTGGTGACCGTTGGGGTGATCATCCCCACTACCTTTGCCTCCACTTCCCGCAATTCTCTAGACGACGACAAAACGGTGAACATGATGGAGATGCTAAGGGACAACGAGTCCTCTGGCCAGGTAAACAGAAGCGAAATTCGTTTTAAATGCACATCCTCATTTTTTTGTTACAATTTGTGCACACACATAATCAGATTGAACTACTACGCTCATCGGGAATTGATGAGAATTCAGGTGAAATGAAAGACTGCAAAAAAACAATTCTCCCGACTGGAACAAATGCAAAGGCGAGTACCAGCATTTTGTGAAGGAGCTTAAAATGTGCGACTTCATCTTCAACATGCAGTACTGCCGGGCGGATGCCGCCTGTGAGAAGTGCGACTACGATCCGGCCATCAATGTGGATAAACTTGCTCGTCAGGTCATAGGAAAACTGCCAACTTCCAAGTACAATTGCCCCAATTTTGTCTCTCCAAGAGCCTCGACGTGCCCTTCTGCACGCCGAAGGCCGCCTCCCCCAAGGAGGTGGCCATCGTCATTGCGGTGGTCATCGTCGTCGGTGTACTGTGCATCAGCGGCGGCTCGGCCATCTACTACTTCGCCCTCAGTCCGGCCGCCAAGGCTCGCAGTCGAGGAGAAAGTGGTGTTGGTGGTCCAAACGCCTCCTCTTCCAGCAATGCCTATCCCACAGCAGCAGCAGCAGGGGCCAGTTGGAGCCTATCCAGCTCAGCAGCCGCCGCCTGCTTATCAACAGCAACAGCCGCAACCGATGGCTTATCAACAGCAGCAGCCGCAGCCGATGGCTTATCAGCAGCAACAGCCGCAACCGATGGCCTATCACAGCAGCAGCCAATGGCTTATCAGCAACAGCAGCAGCCGATGGCCTATGGTCGCCCTTAGCACCTTTTTTGGCTACTGTCGTACATCAGGCTGCTACTGTACAGCAGCATTGTGCAGCAGCAACCTTTCCTTTGCCATGCAACAGTGCACCTTTTTGTAGTGCCCAATCTTTGTGGGCATCTTTACACCGGCGATGGTGGTGGTCGCTCTCACCTGATCATATCGTCTTACTTCACACCATCCGCCCTTTTTTAAAGCAGCATCTTTTACTGTTTGTTTTTTATTCTAGTGATTTACTGCTGATTAAACACGCACACATAACCTCTAGCAAAAATAGTCATCAGGCCGGATTTGATGATTGCTTTGCTTGATTCATTGAAGATGATGTCATTGTAAAACTTTTTTTGATGATGATGTCATTGTAAAGCTGTTTTAGAAGCTGTGATTGCTAAATCAAAAAACAAAAAATAAATAAATGCGGATTTAGGAAAATAGGCAAAAAAGGTTCATTCATCTAACAATGATTGTAGAAAAAAACAAACATTTGGAAAAAAAGATGCCACATCCTGAAACATCCTCTTATAAGGAAACGTTAAAACTTGTTTTATTACACATTGAGTAGTAGTAGTAGTAGTAGGCAAACAGCCTACTCCTGGTCTTTATTAGTGTTACTAGTGTTACTGACCGCTTTGATTTGAGGGTTCCTTCCTCAATAGAACACAAACACAAAAAAGTTTGACCAAAGAAAAGGAGATAAATAGTAAAAAACAATGATTTTTTTTCTTTACAAAACACTAAACAAACTTGTGCAGATATTAACTCAATCAAATGGACCTACTGCACGGTCAGTTCAACGGCCACTTTTCCTTCTCTCTGTGCATTCCCAAGCACCTGGCCATTGGCATCAACCTTTTTTAACAATAACAGCTTTGTTGCTGGCATCAACGGTCAACCGTCGCCGTTACGACCACCACAATGACCCCTTCAAGCTGGTCACCACCAAAAGTTCCCTCCTGCTGCTCATCTACGGCCTTTTCTGCTTCAACGAGGTACTTGCTTTCCTCAAGGGCTTCCTCCTGCCTCATCATGATGACCAAGTAGTCAACGAGGAAAGTCTGGTAAAGCTTTCAGTTTTTTGCTGTTTAAAATGCTGTTGTAAAATTTTTTGTACAGTTTGAAAGAGCTTATGATGAGCTGCAGCTTTTTGCTAGCGTCTCACCACTGGTCCTCCTGTGCATTACCGCCCACCACCTGAAACGCTGCCTGACGACGCCCTTTTGCCGATCCTCTTTTGCTCATTGTCTATTGCAAGGTTTTTCCGCAAGTTTGGCCTACTGCGTAGTGTACCACGTGATGCGGTTCATTGGGTCAAGTACGCCCTCAATGTACAACACATCTCTCCAATAAAAGAGTGATTTTAGTTTTTCCCAAAAATGAAACACAATTAAGGTTTGAAAAGGGGATTGAAAATGGGAGTTTTGCGAAAACTACTGATGATGATGATGATGATCATCATTCTGTTTTGGAGATTTCGCCGCATTTTCAGCAGGAGAGCACCTTGATGGTGAGACTTACAATGATAAGTATGTTTAATTTTTGAAATTTGTTGGTCGTTGTTATTTTCCTATTTTTATTACCACAGTTTATCACTCCATGATGGCGCTCTTTATTCTCTGCAACCTACTGCATATTCTCTACATCAAATGGAGATCATCGTTGTCATCAGCAAAAACAAAAATTGATGGTAGCAACGGTTGTGTTGGTGGTGTCCACAGCTTATCAGTTGTCAACTTAGTAGTAGTGTACTTTCTTTTCTTCACCTACCTCGCGCCTAGTTTAGTTGTTTTGTTGCTCTTTTCAATTCACTGGGACAGTGCAATGTCGGAGGTAAATCGACACCTCGAGAAGGAATCAGTTGACATTGTGGAGTTTCTCTCTGAATCATTGGTAAAAGTAGTATAGTAACAATATCTCAATAGTTTAATATAAGTTTTTAATTATAGCGTGGCATCGGACTCATTGTAGAGCAGCTGTACTTGTTTTGGAGTCGGAAGAAAGTGGGCACAAAAACAACGGTTGATATGTGAAACTAATACACTTGATAATTAAAATGTAAACAAAATGTTATACAAATTATTTATTTTGCTATAAATGGTGGCTACTTTTTTTAAACAATAAACAGGAAAAGCAAACAAAAAATGTTTTATTTACACAAACTAAAACTTTAAGCATCAAACTAACCGCAACTCGGAAGTATTTTGCAAATTTTAAGTCTTATTGTACTAATTTGTTATGCAAACAAAACAGCAGCAAAATAAAAAATGTTTGAAAATTTTAAACATTAACAAATAAAAAAACTTACATTATTTGTTATACTTTGTTTTTCTAAAAATGTATTGTGTTTTTGAGGAACAATCTAAACAAAAAATCATTAAAATTGTGTTTGTTACAATTTACTTTATTGAAATATTTTTTATTTTGTTTTCTTTAGTTTTAGCCATCACTGTAAATCGACAAAAATATAATTGTCAAAATGATCCTCATAAAATGTTTAGAACAAAATTTTATTTATTGATTACTATTCACGTTTTGATTATTTTAAAAAATTCCGTCGACAAAATAGATAGGTTTTGGTTAAGTTCTTTTCCAAAAAATGAAACGGTAAGTTAATTGTAAAAAAAATAATAATTTTTTGTTAATTGAGTTTTTACAGTATCAAGTTCAAACAACATTGTTTATTTTTTTAATATTTTTTAATAGAAGTTTACAAATGATTTTGGGCATTTATGTGTATCATATTAGGCGATGCTTTACACAAATTTTTGATAGAGCATCAATCAAAACTTATCTAGTTATTGCCTTTTTTGTCGCTATTTCATTTGTTCTTGTGATCACTTTGACTACTTTTTTAACTCTAAAACAATCTTTTGATTATAAATTTTACAATTTAAAATATTGGGAAAACCTTGATAATGAAATGCTAGTTAAAAGTTTTATTTCAGGTAATTTTGGTAAAGATGTTTTTAATAAATTAATAACAACGTCTTTTTAATTTAGTTTACAACGGAACAATATTTATTTTTGTAGTTTTCAACTTACTGGTCATTTTTTCCATCACGTGCCTTTCAACAAAAAAGCAACAATTGTGGTTTAAAGCCAAACAACATGATCTAGCTGTAAACATAGTAGTTGTATTTTGTATGAGTTTCATTTATTTTATTCCATTCCTATTGGATTTACTGTTCTACTCAATTAACGCACTAAACTGGGATTTTTTTGACAACACAATTCTCGATACTATTCAGGGAAAAAAGTCAAAGCTGAAGATAAACTACTATGACTGCGTAATCAGCTTAATGGTAGTATGAGCAAAACAAACGGGTATTTTGATAACAAAAAAACACTTTTTATCACTAGTTTTCAGCATCAGTAATCACCGAGCAGTTGTACCTTTACTGGTGCAACCAAAGCGGACACGTTTGCAGAGGGCAATTGCCTAGCATCAGCTTCAATCAACACCAAAATTAATGTCACAAAACAATAAAAACACACCAAATAAAAAAAGTTGTACTTTTATTGTTGGAAAAACTAAAACTAATACTAAAAACTAATACTAAGAAAAAGTATCTGTTAAAACTACCAACTGAAACAAAAAATTTTGCTATTTTCATAGCTGAAAAAAACAACTCGACCATCAACTCAATTGACATCAGTTGATCGTCGAGTGGTGGTGGTGGTAGTGGTGGAGGTGGTGGTAGTAGTCGGGGAAGTGGTCGACTGTACAGTGGTCGTCGAAGGTGACTGGGTAGTGGTAGAGCTGGGCACGACAATGGGCGTACAGTTCGCTTCACTAGCGGGCAGGCACTCCAGAAAGTCCACATCAAAGCGGCGACCGTGAGGACAGAGGCGGAGGGTGGCCTGGTTGTTCACACACTGGTAGTAGCGGTCGCAGCGGGCGTGTCGTACGGCCACACATTTCCGGTGCAGTTGATGCGCTCGTTGATGATGGCGTTTCGGTTGTTGTTGTTGTTGCCGTTGTGGTTTTGGTTTCGGTGGCCGTTTCGATTGTTGCGGTTGCGGTTGTGGCCGTAACCGCCACTATTTCCACCCCAGTGAATGTTTGAGCCCCAGTGGGAGGGTCGGAAGTGACCGCCACCGCCATGTCCGCCCCAGTGTCGAGGTTGATGGACGATGCGAATTACCTCGCTGTGGACCGCCACCACCGCCCCAGCCACCGAAATTGGCGTCCACCGGTTTGGAGAGAAAGTAGACAGCGCAGAGGACCAGAGCGCCAAAGGCGATCAGTTTGCTGTACGATGACATCTTCTTGTTTTCAACTTTGGTTGAATATGAAAACTGAAAGTGATAACGGTGACGGTGACCAGTCGTTTGCTTAAATAGTCAAAGTTTTGGTGACTGCCACCGAGAAAGTTTAGGTGAACAACCAGTTTTGAATGTGACCTATTGTGTTACTCTTTGCCTTCACTTTTAATGTCCTGTTTATTTGTTTTATTAGCTGACTTTGAACTCCTTGTCCTAGTTAACAGCATCAAAATGATCAACAAGGCGACTTCTGTAAGGTTGAAACACTTGCGTAAACGCGGCCATTTAGCCAGTTTTTAGTGCTCTTGTTCGCTAAACACTAAATCTGGTATTGTCCTTTGTCGTCTTTTGGTTCAGAGAAAAACTTTCATTGAGGTGAAAACCACTAGTTTACAACTACAGGTCAGGGCATCAAGTACAATGGTATTCAAGTTTAAATGAAGGTATTGTTTAAAAGATTTAGTTTAAAACTCATTAAAACTAGCTAAAAAAACTTGAACCAGTTGCTATCTCAAAACGAGGTTGAGGTTACTTAGGCAGAAGTCGCCAAAGTCGTTGATGTTAGTAAAAACAAAAATTTTTATCAAAAATAGTTACCAAAAACCAGTTGCCAAAAATTAATTTAGCAAAACCATATACCAAAAACTACAAATATTGTCTAAATCAATTACCCAATTTTATGATCAATCAATACTGTAATAAAATGTAATTAATCACAAACAAGGCATAAAATGTTAAAGTACTCTTGCTTTTTGACAAGAAAAATTACCTTATTAAAACTTACCCCAAAAATGAATATTACAAAATATCAACATTTTGTCTTTTTTTAAAAAATCAAAAGAAAAGACAAAATGCAGCAACAGCAGTTTGCATTTTTTAGCCTTCTTTTACTTTTGGTGACCGTGTTCATCACTTCAAATTCACCAGTTGAAGGTAGCCTGCTTGAGCGCATCCACGACCGCCTGGTTGAACGCAGCCGGGCCTTCATTCACAAACTTCTGTTGGGCGATTTGGAGCACAACCCCAATGAGACAATCGTCGACAAGCACTTTCCCGACAGTGGCGACCTGTTGAGGAGTCAATCGCCCGAGCTGGACAAGTGCTACAGTGCCGCGGTAGTGGACGGCGTGCGGATGAGCATCTTTGAGCACCCGATTGGCAAGATCATTCACGAGTTTCTGGTAAGGCTTTAGCTTAATAAAATTTTTTTAACAAAATAAAAAATTTTAATTTTTTTTTAGCACGCTAAAAACCTCACCCACAGCGGCGGCCACTCTGATGAGACGGTGGCCAGCAAGGTGAAGAACGTCCTGCGCAGTCTGAAGAGCATCGCTCATAACGTTCACAACTGCATCCACCGACTGAATGAGACCTCCTTCAAGCCGACCCAATTCGGCCTGACCCACTTTGCGACAATGTCCTCGGAGGACATCGCCGCCATCTACCAGAAACCATTGAAAACTAATAAACGTTCAAAGGGAAAGAAAAATAATGTCACTGCAAATTCAACAGCAACAGGTGGTGGTGGTCATGCCGCTCTTGGATCATCAGGCGGCGGTGGCCCTGCAGCTCTCGGATCTCAGGAAAAACCACGTCTTGGCCAACATTTTCAGATCACTCCAGAGGAGTACTCGAGAGAGTATCCGCCCACGCATGACTACCGTGACCAGGGAGTGGTTTCCGAGGTGAAGGATCAGGGTGGATGCAACTTTTGCGTAAGAAATCATTATTCATCATTTTTATTTTAAAAAATTACCTATTTTTACCTAGTTTATTTTTGCCGCTGTGGGCGCCATGGAAAGCTCGTTGATGCTGCACAACAGCCAAAGGGGCGTTACCTTGAGCGAAATGGACCTCATCGACTGCATGGTTGCCCACACGATGTACACGCCCAGCGAGAATGAGCAGTACCACGTGACTGACTGCGAGGCATCCAGTAATCCAATACAGCCTTTTACCGAAGCGTCCTTCGTCGGCATGACGCCCACCGACCGAGCACGACCTTATGTGACCCATGTGGAGAAGTGGGAACCGTATCCGGTAACAAAATTTAGAAACAATCATATTTAAGTTTTTTAAGGCGAGACTCAGTTGAATTTTTTATTTTATTGGCTCTCGTATTATTTCTATAAAGATTTTTAGTTTTCTGCCAACTTTTATAACTCAACTTCTGGAGTATTTAAAATTTAGGTTTAAGTTTTAAATTAAAGTTTAAGAGCTGTTCAACAACCGTATGCGACGGATAAGTAAAATATTTTGCAGTTTTGTTTCTAGAAGCTGTCAAAATTAAAAAACAAGTTTTTTTAATTTTTAACTTTAAAAATTTTTAGAAACAAAACTACAAAATATTTTACTTATTTGTTACATACGGTTGTTGAACAACTCTTTAACTTTAATTTAAGATTTAAACCTGAATTTTAGGTACTCCAGAAGTTAAGTTATAAAAATTGGCAAAAAAATGAGCCAACAAAATAGAGAATTTGACTGAGTCTCGCCTAAATCAAAAAATTTTTTGTGTGTTTCAATTTTTTGTGCAGTATCAAAGGGAGCGATGCGGCACTGATCCGGTCATAGCCAGAGTGACCGAATACTTTTATTTTGCAAACGTGCAAGACAATGATGAGCAGAAGCTGAAAGCAGTGCTGATCAAGTATGGGCCGGTGGCGGTTTTTTTGCGGACTCATCTGCTAATGGACACACCGGAAAATCCGCACAATTTTTTTAATATTCATGAAAGGGATAATTTAGAGTGTGATGCCAGTGTAAAGCCCAGTCACGTGGTGCTGCTTGTCGGTAAGTAGTGCGCCAGTTTTTTACTTATTTTATTTTTTTACACATTTGACACAACATTGCACTCACACAGGATGGGATGAAGAGTACTGGATCATCAAGAACAGGTAATCTAGTACTAAGTAATTTAATTTGTAAAATAAAAAAATTAATCAAAAACCGTTTTTAAACAGTTACGGTAACAGTCAAACGGAGCGGAATAAGAACTCCTGGGAAAAACCCTGGGGAGTTGAGGCAAGTGTTTTTCTTGTTTTTTTGTTTGTGTTTAAAAAACTTAAATTTTTTTAAACTAAAAATCTTTTTAAAATTTTATTTAAACTTCATCAGGGATACCTGTATCTGGGAAAGGAGGTGGCCACTAGTTGCGGAATCTTTGGCCAAAAAAGTTCCTGGTACTTTCCTTCAATGGAGGTCAGTCAAGAGGGAGGAGAAGGGGAAAATGGAGGAGGGGGAGGAGAATACGATGTACAGCCCTCGTACAAACAAGGCGAATCTTCAAACGGTGTGGTGGTGGTGGTGGAATGTACAGTGGCGCTGGAGGTTACTCCTATTCACAGCAGCCATTTTGGGCGTATTCCGCCGCCTCCTATCCACAGCTGCAGAACAGCGAGGCTCAACGGGCGGCCCTCTACCCGTGGCTGCAGAACCCCTCCTACGACTGGAGCAATCCGGTGCCGGCCAATCCCGAGTCCAACTATGTCTTCAGTCAGATGGCCGACCTGGCGGAGCAGGAGGAGCAGGAGGAGGACTGGAGTGCCAACTTTCAGGCGGATAACCAAAATTATGAGAATTACTACTATGGGGGACAAGGAGGAGGAGGAGGAGGAGGAGTATCCCTGGTACGGATGATTGTACCCCTATTTTTGTACCCAAAATTTCATTTTATTTTGTTGACTATGATTGAATAAAAAAGTTGTGTACTTGAAAAAATTGTTGGAAAAATATTTTTAAAGGTCATAGGTTAAAAACATTATTTGTTTTTTATTGACGTTAGTTTTGTTTGCAGTTCACTAATAAATGACATTTTATTATATTTTGCTCTTTTTTGGGTCATTACATCAAAACACTAGTTTTTTATGCTGAACTTTGACGTTTACTGCCATTTTTACTATTCACAGAATATGACTTTTTTACAACGAAATTTACAAGTGCTATTTTAAGCTAAATTAAACAAAAAAACAAAATTTTTTATTTAATTACCTTGCTACCGTCTATTTAATTGCTGACATTAATTTGAAAACTTGCAACAAAAAAGTTTAAACATTACAAACACAAAAAATGCGCTCACTTTTGTTGTTGACAAATTTTATCATAGTGCTGCTGTTAATCAGCACCGTCCAGTCTAAAAGCAGAGATGATTCAGCCCTTTCCAACGACGACTATTCAATAGAAGCCAAAATTGCAAAACTAGAGCAAATCAACACCACAATTCACGAGGTGATCACCATCGCCGGCCACAATCCGCACCGGGAGATACTTACCAAGTACTTCCCAGCTGATGCCCAGCTGATCAACGACCATCCCGACTGGGTGGAACGGTGCTACAGCTCTAGTGTCAACGGCAAAACAATGAACATCTTTGAGAAGAGCATCGGCTCGGTGGTTCATCAGTATCTGGTACAATAAAAAACTAAAATTTTATTTATTTTTTAAATTAAAAATTTTTTTAGCACAAAAGCCTCCTGAAACACGACAATGTGACGCACGATTCCATCTTCGATCGAGTCACCGCCCTGCTGGACAACATGCACCAACTGGGACTTCTAATTATTGAGTGTGTCAAGGGGCAAAGCACCGGCCAGAAGCCGACCAAGATTGGCCTGACCAAGTTTGCGGAGATGTCTGCGGAGGACATTCGAAGCATTTATAAACAACCACTAGAAAAGGAAGATGATGATGATGAAATTGAGAAGCATATTTTGGAAAGCAATGGTGGCGGAGCAATTTTGGGTCGACAGCGGGGTAAGAAAATAAACGGTTTTTTGGTAGAAAACAGCCGTTTTGAGGTAAACTCCTTTTCGAAGAACTACCCCGAGGCGTTTGACTATCGAGATCAGTTTGTCGTTGGCCCGGTGAAGGACCAGGGCACCTGTGGTCTTTGTGTGAGTACCAAAAAAACTGAAAAAAGCTTAAAAATTATCAAATAAACATACTTTTTCTTTCCTCATCAGTTTCTCTTTGGAATCATGGCTGCCATCGAGAGCAGCTACATGTTGAAACACGGCAAACAAAACATCTCCTTCAGTGAAAAGGACCTAGTCGATTGCATGGTGGAGCACCACTACTACCCGGGAACGGCAAAGATGGTGGTGAACAAAAAGGTTCAAATGGACCCGATCACCGGGAAGCCCATCATGGTCCCTTCCTGTCGACCTGGTGGCCAGCAGAAGAAGGTGCTGCTTGAGGCAAAGCACACCGGACTGACACTGCTTTCTCAAGGTGACGCTTTTGTGCGAGACATTGCTCTCGGTCAGGGGTTTCCGGTAAGGAAATCAAAGAATTTTTTAATGAATGTTAAGTTTTTTATTAATTATGATCCTTTTGACTAGTTCAAACCGGAAAACTGCGGACACGACCCAATCGTCACAAAGGTGACCGGTTGGGCAACTCAGAATGACATTCCGGAGGATGAGGACTTTCTGAAGGCAGTTCTTACAAAGGTAAATGTTGGCATTTGGGCAATGAACGTCAAAGTTTTTTTTTCAACAAAAACTGATTTTTGATTGCAGTACGGCCCAGTGTCGACGGTGTTCAGGACCGATTTGATGGTCAATGGGAAAACAAATGATATGGTTTTTTTCATGATTAAAGAGAAGATGCACTATGAATGTGATGCCAGCACCGGCGCCAATCACGTCATGACGATAATTGGTAATTTAGTTCATTGAATTCATAAAAACACAACTAATTTTTTTTGTTATAAAAACAAACAGGCTGGGAAAAGGACTACTGGATCATCAGAGTAAATAGACACTACATAAAACAAATACTTAAAATGTAACTTAATTTTTTTTCTCTTTTTGAAAACTACAGAACAGCTACGGAAACTACAAAGACGATGGACGGACGGACCAACCGGCAATAGACCAGGCTTGGGGAGTTGAGGGCGTTCTCTATCTAGATAAGAAAGTAGCGAAAAGCTGCGGCATTTTTGGGCCCGGCAGTGTATGGTACTTTCCTGAGGTTGAATAGGAAATAATCATAGTAGTTTTTATCGTAATAAAAAATGAGTCAGTTTTTCTAAACTTTGTCACTTTTAAGATTAGTATTTTAAATATTAAACAAAACTTTAATCTCACTACTACTCAATCGTCACTATCTCATTAACACTTCGGCATGACTCGGCAAAACGGATGTACTTCTCCCCTCCTCCTTCACCTTCTCCACCTCATCTGCATCAAGACCAACCTCCTTGGAGATCATTACCTCAGCTCGGGCGATGATCTTCTGAAAGTTGAAAACGGCGGAAGATAATTTCAGCATCCAGGTTGCCTCTTTTTGCCCGGCAACTGCCTTTAACGATTGCACCAGCAGGCGAAGCTCCGCCTTGGCCATGTAGTCGTCCAGGGCCAGGCGAACTTCATCAGCAATTGGATCATCATCATCATCTGATTCGGTGGTCGTTGCTCCAGCGTCGAGGACGTCGGCAATGGTGAGAGGATCTCGAAGTTGGATCAGCACTTGGCCAGTCCCAGAAAGAGCGGTGCTCGGGTCAATTCCGCCAAAGGTGAAGACGTTCTCCTGGCGAGCCTCTCGATAAAGTCCCGATCATCGGAAATGGCCGGTGGCGGTACACTCACCTCCTTTCTGATTGCCGTTTTACGAGGTACACTCGAAACTGATCCACAATTTCTTGAGCCTTAAAGAAAAAAAGAGTTTTTTAAATCTAAGTTCAACAATTCTCTCCGTTTTTACCTTTTTGACCGACCACCTTAAAGTACCGGTCTTCAATGCTCATCTGCAGCACAATGAACGCCCCGTAGGTGTGCTCCTGGTAGTAGTGGGTTCCAAACTGCTCAAAAAGTCCAAAGAACTCCTTTTGCGTCTCCGCAGAGTACTTCTTCCCTTTTAGCTTTTCATTGCAGCTTTAAGCTCTTTGCTGAGAAACAGCGTTCCCTTATTGTCATTTTCATCATGGGGAACATCTAGGCGGAGACGAATTTCCGGTCTCACGGTGACCATCCGCTCCAGGGTCCTTACCGCCCAGAAGTCTTTTGTACCGGAAATTAGGCTGGGACTTCCGGCCATCACGCCCAGCTCATCCTGGAGCTGAACTGTGGATTGAAGTGTTCCTCGGAAGCCTTCAATTGTACGATAGGTCTGTACGGTGCTGATGGGCGCGGAATGAAGGTAAAAATGGAGTTCGGTAATTTGGTCGGGCAGAACTCCTGAACGGCTAATATCACTTGGATCGGGGCCCCAGCGGTGGCTGGCGTTGGCGCAGGTGAACGGAGCAAAAAGAGGTTTTAGAGGAGTTTGAGAGTCGGGAGTTTCCCCGCCGTTTTTCATGTCCTTCAGCGGAAAGACGTCCACAGTGGTGAGGTCCAGGCCAAAGCGAAGGTGGTGCATGGCAGTGTAGGGAAGCGAGGTGAGGCAGTGGTCTTCATCATCTTTTTCACTTTGAGCTAAAGAAGCTGTGAAAAGGAGGAGAAGAGGAGGAAGAATCAGCAGAAGCAGTTTCATAGTTTTCAGGTGAAAAAGCTGCTCAAAACACGTGACAAAACTTTTGTAAACAAACGGCTTTTTTTACTTTAGAAAATGAAAATGCAACGTTGCTGTTTTTTTTCATTTTTTTAACCCGGTAGCTTTTTTGCAACAGTTCTAAAAATTCTAGATGTTTTAGAACATACCGGATGCATTGCCACTTTAAGGTGGGAAAAGATCGTGCCATCGCACGGGATACCTGCACATAAACCTGGGCAATAAAAAGAAAAGACAGCACCTAAACCAGAGGAAAAACAAACAGTCAGTGGCAATAGCCTGTCTCTCTTTTTCCCATTCAGACTGACTCATTATCAAAATGCAAAAAACAAACATACTTTTCTGTCTGTCAGTTGGTAATCCTCACTGCTTCACTGCTTCAATTGTACAACAGAGTAATCATCAGCGGTTGATTAGCATCAGTCCGTGGGTATCACCTCGACTACCAGACAAAAATAGAAAAATGAAGCTCTTTTCTCATCTCTTCTCTAAAACACACACCAATATCAATTGCCGTCATCGGAATGTGCAGCAGCAATATTGCCCATCACATGTGGGCAAAAAGGCAGCAAAGTTATCAACAAAAGTGCGTCTGTATAAAAGTGTGGTGCTGCTGCTTTTTATGACACCACCACCACCATCATCGTCTTTCTTACTTCTTTAATACGCATTTTATTTCTTTCCTGTGTTTTTTGTTTGAGTTAATTTTTTAAGTATAGTTTTTACTTCATCTCATTTTCATCTTCATCCTCTGCACCACCAAACAAAAAAATGGTCAGGCGGCTGACCTTGTTGGCCACTCTTGTGGTCTTCTCTGTTTTACTTTTTCAATTTTTCCTTTCATCGACGCTGCGCCAACTCATCACAACAGAAACCGGCACAACAAAGGTTCCAGAGCTCCAGTAAACAGACAAAAGCTGTCTAAAAAGGACCAACAGGCAATTCAGGCGCTCTACAACCGCGGCATGGTCGAGGGCGACATTCTGGTGCGGAGGAAAGCCGGGCAGCAAGCCAAGACCAAAAGTCTCTGCCGTCGATGGCGATAGGGTAAGAACTAAAAACCTTTTCATTTTTTCAGTTTTTGCCAACTGACCCATTTTAGTCCGCTTCCAATTCAAACCAGTTCCGAAATGCCGTCCACTCCGACGAGTACACCTGGCCAAATGGCGTCATCCCTTACACAATTGACGGAGACCTCGCCGGCCAGACTGACTGATTCAGAAGGCGATGAGCCAGATTCAGCGACACACCTGCATCAAGTTCCGCCCTAAAACCGCCGATGACACCTTCTACATCCGCCTCTTCAAGGGTCAAGGGTTAGTCTATATAACTAATAGAAAAAACTTATCAAAACTTATCATTATTTTTTTTCTTTATTGTACAGCTGCTACGCCTCCATTGGCCGCGACCCGGACTTTCCCGAGGGCCTTGTCTCGCTGGGCGATGGTTGTTACTACGCCGGCACTGTGGTCCATGAGTTGATGCACACCATCGGCTACTACCACGAGCACAATCGCCACGATCGGGATGAGTAGTAATTAAAACCCTTTTAATTAGGTTCCAATCAAGAGTGGGGGCACTTGAGATTAAGGATAAAGGATAGGGCGGCATTATTATCACCTTTTTCCTTCTCACGACCAATTTCACCTCAAAGTTGCAATTTTGATGATTATCAATAGGGTCCAATGTTTTTTCTTTTTAATGCTAAAAAACTCTAATGAGCACTTGACTGACCTTTGACTATCTCTTTTTTCTTTAGTTACCTGCGCATCTACCCTGACAACATCAACCCCGAAGACCTGGAGCAGTTTGACATCAACGATCGGCGGAATGAGCGCATCTTCACCTCCTTCGACTACAACAGTGTGATGCTGTACGGCCCTCGGGCCTTCAGCAAGGACCAGCACTCGATTACGATGGAGCCAAAGCTGGCTGGTTTCTACATGATTGAGGTCCATGAGAAACCGGGGTTGACCAAGTTGGACGCCGAAAGTATCAAGAAGTTGTACCGGTGTGCCGCATGACGACAAATGTGATGACAAAACAATGATAATAATTATAACTAATAAAATTTAAGTAATTTTTTACATTTTAAAAAAATTAATAAAAAATTAAATTTTGTATTTTTACAACAACAGAAACAACAACAAAAATTATTAAAAATTAACAAAGTTGTTTTGCATTAAAATTGGGGGGACAGCGCGCACCATAAAATATTTTTAAACTTTTTAGTTTCTCATTCATGTCAATAGCTTTTTTTGTCAAGATCTTTAAACCTAACGGTAACCAGATCGGCATGATCGGAAACTCACATAAAATATTTTAAGATGCCAAATTAAAGCTAAAAACCTAATCTTGAGATTGGCAAGACCAGATTTTTAAATTTTATCTTTTTTTCTTATTTAAAAAATTTTTAAAAATTACAAAACGTAGTTTTCGTGTTTTTTATCTGAAATCTTGAATTTAAAATCAGCAACGGAAAACCGGGACTATTTATAATTAATAAAGCCCTGCCAATCTTTAGTTTTAGTCGTCATCTTTCATTTGGCATTTTCAATTTAGCCATGCCACCTTCCTATGATATCGATCTGGTTACCGTTTTGGTCAGAAAATTGGTGTCGTTACCGACAGCGACCCAGTCATCGTAGGGCCAAGCTATCAACACTAAGCTGTTCTACATGATAATCTTAGCAATTCGTATTGAGTACATGTTTCATGAACATTATAGCCACCCCAAAATCAAAATTCAAAAAAACAGTCAAAAAGTGCGCGGTGTCCCCCCTTAAAACCCCTCAAACCACTGACAACTGACACCATTTCTGTTTTGCACTTTGTTTCGAATGTCCTACTAAACATTTACTAAAACACACAATTCTATTATTTAGTTTGATAAAAAAATGTCCCAAATCACAAACGCCCAAATCTTCTAAACTAAATCTTAATGATTTTCAATTTCAATTGATTAAACGTTAAGTGGTTCCAAATTTTTTCTCTACTTTACTTGATTTTGGCAGTAGTGATAGCCTTTTTAACAGCAATGCGATTACTTGCCTGGGGTGATCACCACCACTACCACCACTACCGCCACCAACTGCTTGCAAACAATCAACAGGTGGTTTTTAAACTTACTTATTTAAATCGGCGACAAATCACAAAACAAAGTCATCCAACTCTCAAAACAACACCAAAAATCTCTAACCAGCAACCATGAACAAGTTCATCTTCTCTGCAGCTCTTCTCCTGGCGTTTGCCTCAGTTTTCACCCTGGCAGCCCCTTCTCCTGCTGCTGATCCCGAACAATGTGGCGAGCACCAGGTGTTCAGCACCTGCGGAACGGCTTGTCCGGAGCATTGTCCGACGAAAAACGCCAAAACGGGTCAGCTGGAAAATGGCCTCAATGTGCCCTGTGTGCACATCTGCAAGATCGGCTGCGCCTGTCAGCACGGTTTTGTGCGTGATCTGAAGCGAGGAAACGCCTGCGTCGAGCGGGCACTGTGCTCTGCTCCTTAAAAAATGGTTCATATTTTCAAAATGCGGACAATTTGCTCTTTATTTGTTTTGTTTGTTTTTAAGTAAAAAAGTTTTTTTTAATTATTACAACAAAAAAATTAAAAAGAAAAGTCTGAAAACATAAAGTAATATAAAATACTTCAAATTAAGTATATTAACATTTTAACAAACTTTAAAATTAAATGCTACAGTTTTGTATTTTATCTTGCCTGCACTGGCTGAGCAGCAGCAGCAGCAAATAGAGCTTGTTTTTGTTGCGGATTTTCAGTGAAACGTCGTCTAATGAGAAACCGTCGTGAAATTGTCCGACAAACCGGACAGCTGACCTCGTTGCGCGACTGAAGTTGATAACTAAGTTCAAAATTCTCCACTGCCCATCGTTGCAAGCATTCGGCGCAGAAAGCGTGAGCACAGTTCTCCAGAATGGCAAATCGCCGTTTTCGGGCCAGAACCTTCTCTAGAACAATTTCCTGACAGATGTAGCACTGGCGGTCGCGGTCGGCGCCAAAGTAGCGGTTAATCCGGTTCCGGTTGCGGCGTTTAAAATCAGCCAAATTCAGCAGTTCAGTAAAGGCAGTTAGGTGCAGGCCGTTGATGCAGTCCTCAGGGGTGGCCGAAGTGCAAATATTCAACAGGTTGTAGGTGCACAAATACGAGGGCAGGTCTTTTAAATTTGCTGCTGCCTGTTGCTGAGTTCCAACTTGATGGCTAAATGCGCAGCCTCGGTTAGCTCGTCGGCAGGCGTTTTCCTCTATCTCAAAAGGGCACTGAAAAGTGGCCAAAATGCGTCGACGTTCCCGAGCAGCTTCAGGCGTTTCACGAGGGCGAGGAACAAGATGAGGTTGTGGAGGTCGTGCTGGTGCTGTTTCGACAACTCGAACATTGGCCTGTTGTGGAGCTTGAGCCCGAGCCACTGGTTGTAGTTGTTGGTGAATCGCCTCTGGTTGAGCCACTGGCCGAGCAAGCGGAAAATCATGATTACGCTCATCATTTTGAAAAAAGTTTCTTTGTCGTTGGCGCAGCCGTTCTTGCGGCCGAATGTTCCATTGGTCTCTCCCTTGATAATGATGCAACAGTATGGGAACACAAATTAGCGCAATTACGGTGCACAAGAGAGCTCCGAGCACACTTCCCTGCGTGAGAGCCGTCAACGGTTCGGTGTAGAGATGTACAAATGCGCCACAGTACCAATGTACAGCTGTGAGTACGCACTGCCAGGCTAGAGAGGTCAAAATGGTGACCGTTGCAATTGGGTGAAAGATGCAATAGCAGAAGTTGGCCCAACTATGGGCCCATAGTTGAGTGAGTGTCCAAAAGAGCAGGTAAAAAAAGTAAAAAATGTTGCCAATGCTGTAAAAAAATGTACCAATTAGTTTTGTTTTTAAAAACTTTTTGTTGCATTTTTTGTGTTTTATTACTTACACTACAATTGCGCAAAAGTAAACAATGTAAACAAAGTAATTGTAAATAAAAATTGGCACAGTATAGCATAGAAAAAATAATAATAACAGAATAAGTTTTAACAATAATAAAAGCAATCCTCCAAATATAAAAAACATAGTGTTTTTTTAACATGTGAGACGTGTTGACGTCGGGAGCACTGGGAAAGCAATGTGTGTTTATTCTTTTGGCGGAATGCTCTACACAACAAATCTACCGGCGGCTGCGCCCGTTCGTAAATGACATGCCTGTCCCCACAAACAACAATTTTTAATGCAATGTTTTTTAATTTTATTAACAATAACTTTGTTGTTAATAATTGCAAAAAAATAAAAAAAAGTAATAAAACTAAAAATTGTAGATAAAACAAAGCAACAACTAATTTTGTTTTCTTAGTTAAAAAGAAAAAATAGCAGTTGCGATAGTAAATCAATCAAAAAAATTAAACCAAAAATTTATACAAGTGTTTGTAGCGGTTGATTTGTATTTGCTCATAAAAATTGATTTTTATCTACATCAGAAAGCGCACGTCCTGATTAAAAACATGATAGAAAATAAGCGGGCTTTTGCCCTGCCGGGCCCGCCAAAAGGCTGGTAACATGGCAAACAGCGTAAAACTGGTCAGTAAAACGCCCTTAATAAAGGACTGTTTTAAAAATTAAATTTTGTTTTATTTTGATATTTTAAAAACTAAAAATGTGCAATTAAATAAAATAGTTATTAAATTTATTAACAGCTACCCCTTGTGTGTTTATTTAATTGTTTTTTTATTGATAACCGTTTCTTACGTCTCATACATAGCACAATCATAAAACTTAGTCTGAACACAGCAGTGTCAATTTTTGTACAAACACTTTAGGGGAGGTATAAATAAAGCAGCCAATCGGCTGAGCTCAACAATACAATTTCTTTAACTTTTAACTAATTAAACTTTTCAAACCTCAAGTTTAACAAACATGAACAAAGCTCTGCTCCTGCTCACCTTGGCCGCCGTCGTGGCTGTTGTCCTTTCCGCTGCTGTTCCAGATGAAAATTGCAGTGGAGCCCACGAGCGCTGGACCGACTGTGGATCGGCCTGCCCCCTGCACTGCCCGGTCCGAAACGCCCGCACTGGCGCCCTGGAGGACGGCAGCGAACGAATGTGCCCGGCGGTCTGTCGCCAGGGATGCGTCTGTGAGCACGGATTCGTTCGGGATGGCAAACGAGCCGGCGCCTGCGTTGAGAAGGCTCTCTGCTCTCCGCCTTAAGGTGCTCACTAAAACATTTTAAAGCTTTAAACACCGGTCCTAAAACTCAGTTTTTGTTGTCCCTCTCTCAATAAAACAACTCGTTTCTACTTTTCCAAAAGTCGCTCCTTACTGCTTCCTTTGAAATGCATTGCCTACTGCGGAGTAACTTTTCTGTGTGGCTATTTTGCAATGATAAAATTTTTGAAATATTTTTAAATGATTTGTTTTTAGGTACTTTGACTAATAAAAAATTAAATAAAAGCAAATTAACTTTTAAATTAAATAAAAAGGCCCGCTTAGGGCCGTTTCCGCCAAAACTGGGCCCGGTTTTTTGAATTTCTCACAGCACTGATCGGCCACTTGGGTGTAAATGGTGGCACGGCTGGCACGTGTTTCGCAGCCGGCTGGCGTGTTTATTTGTTGTTTACTGGCGTTTGGATTCACTGCGGATTCTTCTCAAGATCTTCTAAAGATTGTGACCATCAAAGGAGTTCACCACCATCCCCACTTTATCATCACCACCAGCAGCAGCGATGGCTAAGCGGTCGCCAGCGGTAGCCGCGCCGAGGAGAACATCACCGCGAAAGGCAACGGTAAAGCAGCAGATATTTTGTTTTGTGATTTTGACTCTCATTTTCCCTTTCTAATTAGGCTCAAAAGTTACCATCACCATCACCACCATCTTTAGTGGACGACGACGACGACGACGACGATGATGATGATGAAAATGATATTGTTGAAGACATTGAAGAGGAGGATGAGGAAGAAGACGAAGTAAGCAGTGGAAGCTTTGAATTTGACGATGAAGAGGACGATGGTGATGATGAGGAAGAAGAGGAGGATGACAGCGACCAGGACGAGGAAGGAGAAGAGGCGCAGACGCGACCAGACATCACCAAAAAGGTCCTTTTCAAAGAGGAAAAAGCTCAAGAAGATGAAGGTGATGATGATGACGACGATCAACAACAAATTGATGAGGAGGAAGAAGACGACGACGACGAGTCCATCAACCACAGCGACATGCTGAAGAAGCTGCTGAAGAACTCAAAGTACGCCGACCTGGCGGACGGTGGCAGCTCCGCTGAGGGCAAGTTCAGGTGGCAGGCGAAGCGGACCGGCGTCGGCCAGGAGGTCTCCGAGCTGGCCATGGCCAAGGACGCCAAGTCGAGGGTAACCTTCTAAAAACTCCTCATGTACAAAACCCTAAAACTAATCAATTTCTATCTATTTTCTTTCGTTTTCAGCTCCGCCTCTCCACACTGCTCAAGGTGAGCAAGAACTCCGAGGCGAAGCGAAAGATGCGCAACTTCGAGGAGAAGGCGGTGATGGAGGCGCCGCTGAAGAAGCCACTGGCGCAGAAGGCGGCTCGCCGCGTCAACTTTGAGGCCGTCAGCGCGGAGATCACCAAGTACGATCCTATTGTGCGGGAGCTGCGATCCGCCGAGCAGGTCATCTTTCCGCGAAACGAGGACGGCGACGGTGGTCGGTCACTTCGTCTGACCGTCGCTGGTCAGTTTGGAAGCTCTTCTGCGGAAGTTCAAGATGATCATCAAAAACCATTGAAAAAGGCAAAAAAGCTCTCCAGCCTCGAGCGGGAGATCACCGAGCAGCTGGTGCTGAATGAGGAGAACGTCGAGTTGGATGCTCGGGTAGGGCTTTTTGTTTCATTTTCGAAAATAATGTCAAACTCATAACAAAACTTCTTCGTTTTAGCCCCTAACCGAAAACGAACTCGCCATCCTCCGCTCAAAGTCCGTGGAGGAGGCTCGGGCCCCTCACCGGGAGATCCAACGCCGCCGCCTGCTGACCAGCTACCAGGAGGCAAAGTTCAGAAGGCTTCGGCGGATCAAGTCGAAGAAGTACCACCGCATCTGAAGAAGGAGAAGCTGAAGGCGACGGTGGCGGAGCTGGATCAGCTGATTGAAAACGGCGAGGAGGGCGTCGAGGAGAAGCTGGCGGAGCTGGACCGGCTGAGGGCGCTGGAGCGGGCCTCACTGAAGCACCACGCGACGGGGAAGTGGGCGAAGTACAGTAAACTGAGGTCAAAGTACGATGACACGGCCCGGGCCAGCTGAACGAGCAGATGGCCCTCAATGCGGAGCTGATGAAGCGGCGGTCGCTGGCGGTGTTGGACGAGTTTGGAGGAGGTAAAAAGATTGAAGAGGGTGACGAAGATGTGGAGCGACTGGTTATGGGAGTGGAGGTGGGTTGGAAGTTTAAAGAAGGTCGCTGGAGGTGAAGAGTTCGAAAACGAACTCCCGCTCTCCATTCCCACCGACTACAATCCCTGGATCAGCAAGGTCCCCAAGGTGGTCCAGGTCCTGTCCACAAATGCTGTTTTACAGGTAAAAGTTGGAGGAAGTTTAAAAGTGATCATTTTTTAACTTTCAAAAAATTTTGTTTTTTAGAAGCCGCCGCCCATTCCCACCAAGGACGAGGAGAACAGCTCGGAGCGCTTCTTCGCCCGGCGAATTCGGGCGCGAATGGCCGCACAAGAAGCGGAGGAGCGCCGGGAGGCGAGGCGGCAGGACGCCCAGGATGAGGAGGCGATTCTAGTGGAGAGTTCCGCTTTTAGTTCCTCACCAGCTTTATCAACGGCCTTATCAACAACCACAAACCGAGCACCTGATGGAGACGACCCTAACACCTTCACCACCACCAAAAACCTAAAGCAACAAAAGAGCAAAAGAGGAGGACAACAACATGAGAATTCTGAAGATGCTTCAGACGCTGAATCCTCAGAAGAAGCTGAAAGCTCGTCCTCCTCTTCAACACGACAAAAAACCACCACCAAAAACCTCAAGCTGGACAGTCTGATTGTGAGCGCCGAGGAGGTGCGCACCAAACGAGGGAAGCTGGTGAACAATGTTCCAACCGATGGAAATGATGATGATCAAGAAGATCAAGGAGAGCATGACGAAGTGGGCGGCGGCGGGCAGACGATGGGCGACTTTGACTTCAGCGGCGCCGACATGCAGCGCTACCTGCGCGAGGCCTTCCTCGACGACGACGTCGTGGCGGACTTTCTCAAGGAGAAGAAGGAGGAGGAGAAGGCTGATAAGACTGATTCAAAACTCGGTTTCCGCCTACCTGCCCGGCTGGGGCAATTGGGCGGGGGGGGATTGCGGAAAATCGCCGAAAACGGGCGCGGCTGGTGAAGCGGACGGTGACGCGGGAGCGGCGCATTGGCGCTCAGATTGCCAACGCCATCGTCCTCAAGGAGACGGAGGTGGACGAGGTGGCCAGGCGGTATAAGGTAAGAGGAGGCGATGCTTTGGGTTGGGATTCTGTAGCCGATTCTAATGGATTCTGTCTTTATTCCGCCTCTTTAGATTGCCTTCAAGCCCACCTCGGTGCCGATGTGGCGGCGTTTCAGGCAGGCTGGCGAAGCCGGTGGGCGCCAGCTGGAACCCGCAGTCGGTTTTCCGGTCGATGACCGCCCCCAAGGTGCTCACCAAGGCGGGCGCCATTATTCGGCCCATGGCGCCCGCTCCAGCGGCTACCTCTGGAGAGGGAGGTGGTGGAACGCTGCTGAAGGGCAAACAGCAGCAGAAGGAGCGGCAGCAGAAGAGCCGGCGAAAGGCGCTCAGATGAGCTGGCTGGTTGGCTGGCTGGCTTCAGTTTCCGTCTACTCTTTTTCGTTTCCTGTATATTTCTTGTCGTTTGCTTTGAATATGACAGTAAAGCATTGCATTTTTAGCATTTTATGCGTCTTGTCAGATGCCCTGCAACGTTCATTACAGCGAGTGTGAATGGCGTTTGCGCTTGCTAAAAGGACGCTTGCAGCAGCAGTAGCTGAATCATCAGGTGGTTTTACACAAACATTGAGAGAGAAAGAGAGAGAGAGAGACATACTCATCACAAAACTACCAGCCCTGCGATCTGCTGGCCAGACAATAGCTGCTCACAATAACAGCAACATTGGTTTCTCAGAACCAGCCACAAGCTTCATTGAAACGTTTCTTTATCGAGTGTTGCCTTCAATGTCTGATCTGCGCAGTTGCGAACAGTGCTGGAAATCGTGGCTGCCGCTACACAGACAACATAAGAAGGCGCAAAAGCATGGGCAAAAGAAAAAATTTTGCTAAAAGCCGGAAAACCAACATTTTTTTCCCTTGTTGGCTTGTAACAGTAGAACCCAACATGCGGACAAACACAACTTTCCCAGTGCATTAAAAGAAAAAAATGTTGTGTTTGTTTCTCTGTTTACTAGCAAAAATAAATTGAGAGTGTAGAGTCTAGAAACACGTGTTTTGTTTCTATTTACGTGCACTTCTAGAATTAAAACGACCTTGTCACGGAATTCTCCGCGAGATGAGAAAGAGAGAGATGGTCACAGGCGCGGGTGTTGGTCAAAATGTTTATTTGGTAAAAGAAGAGGGGTAGGGTAACGGGGAAGTAGTAATAGGTGGTGAGGGCCTCTCAGGGCAGAAGGGCTCGGGCTCGGGCTTCTGGATGGTAGAAAAACACGGGGCACGAAGATCCAAAGGCAGGGTGGCATGGGTTCGGGCACGGCAAAAGCCGGCCATAATGGGGAGCGCACTGGGCAGCCGGACTGAGCGCTCTCTGCTTCTGCCTTTGGCCTGAAGACGGCGTGGTCGCCGTCGGCTTATATGCTTTCTCGCGACGGGAGGGGGGGCATGTGGGGCGGTGAGACGACGAGAAAAATCGCTCTTCTCACGTTCACGTCATCCGATTGCTCACAGGCGAGGTGATGAGCAGCAGTCAGGCAATGACTCAGCCAGCCGCCGCTCCATGCTCTGGGGCCTTCTCAAATGGCCCCGTCAGAGGCCATCACCTCAAGGAAAATTCCTTGACACGACCCCCTGATTTACCGGCAACTGGTTGACATTACTATTTTATAGCTCTAAAGCATGCCAAAACAATTGAAAAAGCAAATAATGGCTATTGAAAATGACGTAATTCAAACAAACAAACAAACTGCCTCAAATAGTATTGTCTGACTGATGGGACGCATGTCCGACGCGTAGTCTCCAACGTTTCTCCCCGCCCACCCGAAGTCACGAATTTTCTTTTTTTTGCTTGATAGCTTGTGGACATGCGTAAAACCATTTTAATGTTTTAAGAAAAACTGGAATTTAAAAACACCAATATTTGTCAAAATGGCTGCTAACAAAAGAAAAAGCAAGCAATCCTTTCCAGAATAGACTATTTTGCTTAGAATTGCGTTTTTGTTTACTTTGTTTTTGTGTTTTTTTCAACAAAATAAAGTTTTCTTTTTTAGCAAATTTTTCTAGACTCCAAAATTTTTTACTTGTTTAACAGAAAATCCTGGTCACAAACATCACGTTTTGTATAAATTTTTTAATTAATTTTTTAGTGATTATCTAAAAATACTTGCGTTTACCCGTATCAGATATTTATTTTCAAATGATTGTAAAATTGATATTTTTTCAGAACAATGGATGAAACTTATCCGGAAGCAAATTTGAAGGAAAACAAACAATCATCTAAACGACCTGTAGCTAATTTGGTTACTTCATTTTCCAGTGAGTCTTTCTCGCTAAAACCGTTAGCATTCAATCCAGTCAAAACCGAAGGTATCAGATTTTTATTTCTAAAAAATGATTTTTTTCTTATCACTTACTTTTTTTGCTCTACAAATTACACCGTTAAAAATATTAGGACGCGGTTTTTACAATTAAATTAAAAATAATAGCATTTTTTTAGTAATACTACATTTGAGTTTATCAAAAAACCAGAAGTATTTAACATGGCAGATTATCTGTTTTCAGTGATAAACATTATTTTTTGTATAATGTTAGCGCTCTCTAACGTTGGCTGTGTGGCCACGGCGGAAAATGGACACAATTTCCAGCCTTGTTGGTGACTTTATCAGCAGTGAGCGCGTATCGCTATTGCAACAATTGCAGTGCTGGTTCAGGTTGTACGTTTTTGATTCCGTTTTTGCCGTTCTCACTGCCGCCTAGACTGATTTTTTGCGCCGAATTCACTTGCTACATGATTTTTGTTAGTGGTTCCTTAGCACTGTGTTTTGTTGCAAAGAACGGAGTTTTCCTTTTGTTTACAACTGCAAGTTTTGTTTAGCGCAGTGAAAATAAAATCATGTAGTTCGCTGATCATTCTACTGCGGCGGCAGTAGACTGATTTTTTGCTTTGATTTAAAAAAATTTTGATGCACTGTTATTGTGCTATGCAAAGGTCACAGTCGTAAGCTTGAGGATAAACACCGTCTCTTGTATTATATCACAGTACAAAGGGTCCACAACAAAATCATAACTTTTTTCAAATCAGGCCACTTACTCAAATTACGCAACAGCTGTGGTCGCTCTCGTCCTGAGCTGTCGGGAAAACACCATTTTTGCGAGGGAGCAGTTCACAGCTCAGGGCGGCGAGGTCTGACGACATTTGGCCGTTGTCAAAAACGACGACAAGGGTCCCACAAGCGAAGCGAATTGGGCCAGTTGACAACGGCCAAGTCACGTCGAGCCGTTGCCAAGTATTTAAATGATGTTAGCGTTGCACAGATAAAAAAAGGCAAGGTCTGGCTTCACTTGGCTCACAAAAAACGTCCACCAACAAGGAAATTGCAAGCCAAGCAAGCGAAGTCTAAGGCGGCGGGCGTTTTTGGAGAGCCAAGTGACGCCATGGTGAAAAATTGCATAACTGATTTATTTCAACCAAGATCTTTAAAAAATTAAATGAAAAAAACTATTGTTTAGGAAAAACGGTGCACAGCTCAAAGCGGCAAGGTCTGGCACCATTTGAACGAATGTCAACGCCTACCAATTTGGGTTTTGCAAGCGCTGCGAACAAAACGCAAATTGACGGGCGTTGAAATTTGTTCAAGTTTAGGAAGGGTGAGCCGCCGATCAATCTTTTTTACATTAAATTGGCGGTGCACGATTAAGTGTGCCGTGAGCAAAACGAGTTTTTGTGTTTCTTAATATTTTAAAATTGTTTTTAATATAAAAATCTAAATTGTTTTTAATCTAATTAATCTAAATTGTTTTCAGTGACTGTTAAAGTTTTTTGTCAAAGTGAAACGCTGCCTTCGTTTTACGGAGATCTCTTTTGGCGAAAAGAACAACTTTATGTTCTTTTTCAAGATGGTGAAAATGAAGAAGCAGTTTTACGTCTGGCTCGTTTTTGCAAGGTCACACACATCTGGGAGCTAGTCAAGGAGTTTGCCTTAAACATGGTTCGCACTTTTGGTGGTCATTTTTATCCACAAAAATCTGCTTATCTACCATGGGCTGACATGTTACTTCTGTTTACGCAACGATGTGTTTTTGCAATCCGCGGTTTTGAGGATATTTATTTGATCGAAATCATTACTTCTTCTCACCCTTTTAAGGACAAACTTCTGTTATCAGAAAGTTTTCCTACTGAGTTAAAAAACATTTTGAGTGCAGCTGATCAATCAACCTGGGCAGTTTATTGGAGCGCCCCGGTAGTGGCAAATGATTTTAAAGAAAAAGCTGTTTATGCAGTGGCTCATGTCTATTCATCTCTTAGTGAATGCAACCACAGTTGCCTTTTTCGCCTGGTTGTAACAAAAGACCCACCAATTGTCAGTTTTCATTTGCTTGAAGGGCTCGATCTAAAAGTTAAAATGCCTAAATACGTTGCTTCTTTGGGAATTGTTTACAATTTTGAAAATAAAATAAATGATAATGAATATGAAGCATTTCAACAACTAAAATCACAAAAACGCACTTTGGTAATTTGTTACCAAACCCAAAATCAACCAAATGGAGTAAATTCAACAGATATTTTAACAAGTTTTAATGCTATTGTGAGTATTTCCATCATTGAAAAATTTTAAGATTTTTTTAGTATTTAAAACGTTTTAACCTTTTTTATTCAGACGTACATCAATCTTGACGATTTTGCACAGTGCAAAATATATCATCTGCCCACCAAAACTAAAGAAACCCTTAAACAACTAATCAGACTAAAGTCGGTGATAGTAGATGAGTACCTTTACCTGTTTACGGTTTCAAAAAAAGTGGGCCAAAACTTGTCTGAAAATGAAATTGTTGAAAAAAACCAACTTTTAGAAAACCGTTTTTATCGACTCAGCATCTTGCCAACGGCTGACTCCAAAAAGGGTGAATTGTGCCGCCTGGAAGGACCTCAAAATGTAAAACAGCAGCAAAAACAACAACAGGATCAGGAGCGTCCTTTGAAAAAGAAAAAAGGACATTTGTTGGCTGATTATCAAAAAAATTTAGCCCTTGCATCATGTGCCGAGCCTGTGGCAAAAGACGTCTTTCTCGTTGGTCCCTCGCTGAATGACAACTCTAAGGAGATTTGGATCATGTTTACTGAAATTGTTAATGCTCGTTTGGCAGTGTCTTCGCGTCAGCCCCCTCTTTTCCAAATTGGCCAATTATTTGTTCAGTCAACACTTCCTATACCACCATTGCCAATCTTACATATGTACCGTTTTCCGTTGAAACTCAATCTAGAAGACATAGCCCGAGAACTATTTTTTAGTTCAGTGCGTCAGGACCTGGGAAATGCCAAAGAGGTGAGCGATGACGGCAGACTTAAGGTTTCTACTAGTGGATCACGTATGTTCCTCGAGCACAAATGTCCTTGTATCAGTACTCTTATGAGCAATAGTTTCTAAATCATTTCAAATTTGTCGATTTTATGGTGACTTTAACAACTTCATTGTGAGCATGCCCGTTTTGGACTGTCTAAATAAATCAATAACTGATTAAGTTTTTTAATTTTATATACATATCAGCCTATCCCTAAAAATATATTATTTAATAAAGTTAAATACTATCAAAAAGTCAAAGTGATTTACTTTGTTTTGCTACCTAACAGTCAGGTATTTTTTTTTTGCCTGGTTACTTTCTTGAAAGCACCTACTAGTCTAAATGCGCAGCAAACAATTGAGAAGCTAAGAGTGATGGGTAGCTTAAAAAGATTAAATGCCAGTCAAGTAAGTTAATTTTAGTGACAAGTAGAGAGAGAGAGAGAGAGAGGAGGAGAGAGAGAGAGAGAGAGAGAGAGAAAAGAGAGGGGGGTAAGATAGTGGTTTAGAGCTAAGTACAAAAGCCAAGAAGTGCACAGAATTTGATAAGATGAAGAAGAAGAAAAAGAGAAAGTGAAGAAAAAGAAGTCCTAACTTACAAACTAGTTTGAGAGGTAAAAAACAGTTCAAATGCAAGACCTAGATCAGGAGAAGAGGCTGAGACGAATATTGGGTAAAAGGTAATACCAGTCTCAAAGAGGTTAAGGGTGTGGGCGTGTGTGTGGGCGTAGGAAATATCACAAGAGGTGTGTACAAGGTAGTCAAAGGTAGTTATCAAAAGTGGTTGCAAGGGTTGTGGTATACTGGTGGTGGTGAAGACAAAGAAGGAAAAAGAGAAGACATCAAAGCCAAAGACTGACCATTTGATGCAAGGCAAGGCAAGGTAACAGGTAGAGAAGCAGGTAGACAAATAAATAAGTAAAAGTGAAAGAAGATATTATGCAAAGAAGGTAAAAAGAAGTTGCTATTAAGAAAAGAAAGTCAAAATCAGCTCAAATGGGTCGCCCCCCGGTGCTGGGACTTCCACTAAAGGGCCACCTCGAGAAGGAGGCATTGAGGTTCTCCAGCGACACTGAAGAGGCGAGGTGGGCGGCGGTGGAGCGGCGAACACTAAAAGTTCGATTGAGGCGTTCCCGGGCCTGCATCAGAAAGAACTTGGTACTGCCATTGAGGTTGCGGGCAATGGAGCGGGTGTTCTTAAAGTCGAGCAGGCTGATGCAACCTTTCGTGGCGGTGAGCTCCTGTTTGGATAGAAAAGAAAGAAAAGATGTTATCAATGGGAGCTGATAAGGCGATGATAATGATAGGGTAATTTCTTTCTTACGTAATCTCCCTCCCTCTTCAGCGCTGATAAGCCTTCAGCAGGGCAGACACAAAGGCCTGCTTGCTGAGCTCACTTCCGCCGTCACCACAAAGGGATAGGCGGAAAAGTGGCTGGAGACGCCCATCGGGTGGCAGACAAGGACAAAGGTGTTCTCCGCTTCAGGTACTTGCTCTAAAACAGGAAAAAATTAGTACAAAGTTGACATGCATTTAATGCATTTGAAGAACACACACTTACCGTTCTCATCAAACTCCGTGTAAATCTCCCGCAGCATGCTGAAGTCAATCGTCTCAATGTACTTGTACGACTTGCGGGCCTTCTTCATCACTGAGTGGGAGTTTTTGTTTTCGCGCAGCGAGTTGGCCCGTCGAATGGTGCCGCTGCGTTTTTTGCACAGCTGAAATGCAAAAAATGTTCAAATTAAATGCTCAAAAGTTTATCAACCAAAAAAACCACACTTACCACAATCTGATCAGTAAAGAGAAGCAGGCTGAAAATGTACGTCTCCAGCTTGTGCATCGTCTTCATGCCACCGGCTCCACCACCATCAGACTGAACCAACAGGCGGGCGTCAACCTTGGCGAGAAAGTGCCTATTTGCACTTAAAATGTCCGCCGGCGCCTCCTCAATGTCATTCAGTATCTCGAACATCTCCATCTGTCCTTCAGTCTTCTTCTTCTCCTGGTTGATTTCACTGTGGTTGATTTCAAACACAAAAAATTACTCAAAGTTCAACTAATTTTGAGTACAATCTAAAATACTTACGAGTTGACCGAGACAATGGTGCTGAGCGCCTCATTCAGCAGCCGGTAGTCAGGGTGGAGGCTGTCCGTTTTGCTGAGCAGTGCTAGTGAGTGAAGAAAACAAAAAAAAGTTATACACTGCTGTACAATAGGCGTACAACTTTTTTTGGTTCACTCACCCCTGAGGTACATTTCAATGCGAGGCAGTCGTTGAATTGGATTGATAAGCAGCTCCTGGAAGGTCTGCTTCTTGCACTCGGCGTGCAGCTGAGAGGCTCGGATGAACTTGGAGAAGCGAGGGTACTTCTGGTTGCAGAGGTCAATCATCTCCTTCGTCTGCTCGAAGAAGTTGATGTACTGCGGGTAGACGGTGAGGAAGGCCTTTGACTGTAGTGTTGGGGAGAAAACGAAAAAAAGGTTTTGATGATAAGTTTTTGTACAAAAGTTAAAAATTTTCAGGTTTTCACACTTACGTGCTTCTGAAAGATCTCGCCCACCTCATTTTCCGCCCTCCAGTTGGTGACCACTGGCTCCAGCTCGCGGAGAATGCGCTCGTGAACCTCGACAATGGGCGGCAGGCCGCCGAACATCG
This sequence comes from Tyrophagus putrescentiae, assembly GCA_024499935.1. Lineage (NCBI taxonomy): Eukaryota > Metazoa > Arthropoda > Arachnida > Sarcoptiformes > Acaridae > Tyrophagus > Tyrophagus putrescentiae. The sequence continues at coordinate 8,585,529 of JAMZRA010000007.1, forward strand.
TCTTCAGCTCAATTTCGTTGGGCAGCTCGCCGGGCGTCTGGTGGTTCTTCAGCGGCTCGTGGAAGATCTAGTACGAGATTTTGGTTTTAAGATTTTAAATACATCAAAAACACCTCTTCTAACTTTACCTTGAGAATGTCCTTCAGTATGGTGACGTAGTTCACCTCCGTCTGGTAGAGCTCCTGCGTGATCGCCTGCTTTTTCAGGTCGGCCTTGTCCACTATTAAATTCACTTCCTCAAAGGATTTGTCGTAGATGGGGCTGAGCAGAAGAGAGCTCAGCGTGTGCTGAGCCATTGAATCATCGGAAGAAATTTTAGTGGGCGTACAGCAATTGCTGCTGCCGCCGCTGCTGCTGCTGTTGATAACTATCCTTGAAGAAAAGGAACCATCTTGAGCCATCAACAACTGCGGCACCTTCAGTCGACAAACTTCCTCGTCCTCTCGATTCAGCGTCTCCAGACATTGGATGAGCCACTGAAGAAAGAAAAAATGGGAGTTAAAAAGGAGTTCAATAAAAAAGGTAAACCAAATGAAAAACCCTTTGTTACTACCTTATCAGTGAGGACAAACCTCGGAAGGTAGGCTGCCGCCTCTAGCAACCTGCCCACTTCCGCCTGCAACTGTTCCACACTCTCCTGCTCGCCAATCTTCACCACCATGTGGGAACACCCACCGAGGAGCATCGCCTCCGCGGGAGTGATCACCTCGCCGCCGTTTTCTTTAATTTCCCGATTCAGTAAAACTTCCTCTTCCTCGGGATAATTGTACAGGGCAATTTTCAGTCGGTAAAGGGCTTCAGGCGAAAGGGCGTCGTCTCCTGGTTAAAACCAATTTCTCTTCGGCGGTTGTCCCAGACATGGTCGATCCACTCTTTGCCAAGGATGGGGATGCCGTAGATGACTGCGAGCTAAAAAATGAAAAAAGAAGGAGATAATAAAACCTTGAAAATTTCCGGTCAAGGTCGAGGTTACTACCTTGTAGTTATCCGACTCGGTGCTGGTTTCAATCAGGTGCGTCCGATCAAAGGACTTGCCGCTCTTCATGTCCCGCCGCGACTGGCCGGCCATGAAGCGAATCAGATTCAGGTAGCGGTTGATCATTTTCTACAAGCACACCAAAATAAAAAATGTGGTAAACAGAAAACAAACCAAAGCAGTTGATCAACAAATCTGAACATCATCAACAACAGTGGCTTGGCAAGCCCAGCCTAAATTGGCACGTACCGTTTGCCGCTTGTCGGTGGTGGAAAAACAGATGACAAAGTTTTTCATCTGGTAGTTGAAAAGCGGGAATCGAGGAAGGGGAAGTGGCTGAAAAGAGAGGAAAAGTTGGGGTTCAAGTTTGAGTTTAATTTTGGGTTCAATTAAAGGCTCAAAATCTCTGATTTGAGTCGATTTCCTTACCGTTTTCTCCTCAATGCAGCTCTGAATGATCAGGTCGCTGATGATGGGCTTCTTCTGGGCGAGCAGACGCTCAAAAAGTGGGCCCTCGAAGTGGCCGCTGATGTAGAGGACACCATCGTCTGAAGTGGGGGTTGTTGTTGCTGTTGATGAAGTCGATGATGATGCTGTTGAGGGCGGATCATCGTGGATCTTTTCGTCAAGTTCTCGTAGTTCTTCATCTCTAATCTCCTCAAACTGCGTCTGAACGGGTACGTTGAAGTTCTATTTTAATGATCAAAAGAAGGTTACCAAAACATCAACAAAACACCCAAAAGACCTTGAACTTCCTTACCTTGAGCGAGAGCATGAAGGCCTCATTTGCCGCCAGGTCAGGGTCGATGACGACCAGGCGGTCAATCTTGGCCGATTCATGCTGCTGCTGTTGTACTTGTTGCTGTTGGTGGTGGTGATTTTGATGGCTATTATTGTGATGATGATTATGCTGCTGCTGCTGTTGCTGCTGGTGATGATTATGCTGTTGCTGCTGGTGATTATGCTTCTGGTGATGGGGGTGATGGGGAGGGTGGTGGTGGTGATGGTGCTGGTGATTACAACCAACCGAAGGGGAGTCCATCTTGAAGCCCCAGGAAGGAAACATGCTCAAAAACTTCCGAAATCGGACACCACAAACAACCACAACAACACAACAACTGCTGAGAGGATACTTTTGAGCAGTAGAGTGGAGGTGTGGTGGTGGTGGTGGTGGTGGTGGCCACACCAAAGATAATGGGGGATAAAGAGAGGCAAAAAGAGAAGACAAAGAGAGGCTCGTCCGCGGTGCAATACAACACACACAGCCGCACAAAGCCACCACAAAGTTGATGATGATGATGATGATTTGTTTACTGATGAGAGTAGAAGAGAAGAGTAGAGGAGTACTGCTGCGCCGAAAGTAGTAGAGGATAACGAGAAACGGAGAAGGGGCAGGATCACCTAATCTCAACGGCAATCAACGGCGGCGACACTCAGAGAGTACAACAGCCACCACCACCAAAAGTGCTGTTCGTCTATCTTTCTCTCAGTCTATCTCTGTTCTCTGTTTTTGTCTGCCTGTCCGTGAGCAACAGTTCTGGCAGTGGCAGCAGCAGCCTTTTGGCGGCATTGTCAACAGTTGGCTTGCTTGCCTCTCTCTCTCTCGATTGCCCTGTCTATCTCAATCTCTCTCTCTTTTGCGAGCACATTTGGCACGTGACCGAGAATGAAAGGGAGAAGGAGAGGCTTTGCAGTCGCCTGCGCAGACGGGAATAGAAGTGGGGAACTTTTTTCTGAGTTGGGCAAAAAGTGAGAAAGGAAAGGGGCTCCCCTCTTTGAATTTACCTCGTACCTATTGGTTACCCTTTTTCTGGTCAAAGTGCAGGTGATTTGGCTTTGTTTTTGTTTTGTTTTTGCCCAACTTTGGCTGAACTTTGATCAAAGCTAAGTGCAGTTCAGTGCAGTTCAAACTGCTCTAACTGTTTGTCTAACGACGAGTCAAACTATTTTGGCGCTTAATTTTTAAAAAATTCAGCCTGAAAAAAAATGTTTTGTGCAGAGAGCTCATTTTTTTGAGTGCTAATTTGCGTGCACTTGACAACTGTTGTCATTGAAATAAAAATGTAAAAACTGATTTTAATGAGCACTCGCTAATTTGAACAAAGCTGCTTCAAATCTGAATATTGCTGCAGAAACGACAAAAATGTCGCAAAAAAAGTTGATAATTGATTTTTAAATGTCATTTTTAATTTGAAGGCATCTGAACATGAGCGAAGTGTTGTTGTTTATCAGCATTTTCTAAAAATAGAACCACTTTTCACTTGACTTGAATCAACAAAACTGGCAGCTTGTTTGCATGCTAGCATTTCTTGACATAGGTCTCCTGTACCTAAACGGATGATTAGAAAGGCAGAAAAGCAGACAGGCAGAGAAAAGACAGACAGAAACATCATCAATAGTGTGGTGAACTTGGCACCAGGATACATCAGTAGCTGAAGTCTTCTGGTCTTTCTCTCACTTTCACTTCTTTTCACTTCTTTTCGCCGTCTTCTTCTGCACCACTGTCGCATCGGTATCTGCTCTTTTACTTTTACTTTTCTGTTTGTCTGCACTGCTTTGCAGTGGCTTGATAACCCTGCACCAGCCATGAAAGCGAAACGTGTGTGTGTGTGTGTGAACGTGCTGATAAGCGACCACTAACTTTTAACTGTAATAATGAAGAAGAAGAAACTAGGAAATTGATAAGACGACAGAGTACTTTCTCTCTCTCTCTCTCTCTCCTCTCTGCTGATCAATGGGTCCAGTTCACAACTGCTTTTTGCTGTTATATATTAAGACTGTCGTCGTCGTCAAAGATGATGATGGTGACAGTCACAAAATACTAAACAGCAACTAGTAAAAATCCTAAAGAAAAAATTTTTATTGAAAATGTTGGGCGTTGAGTTTGCTCCCCTGCGCATTCCCATTGAGCGCCGCCTGCAGACGGCCATCATCTTCTACTTCTGCTCGAGTTTCTCTTTCTCGGCTTCTTCTCCACCGGCATCCTCGCCTACACGCTCTTCTACACTCGATTCTACTACCTTTCACTGCTGTACATTGCCTGGTTTGCCTATGACCTGGGTGTTCCCTTTAAAGGTCAGCTCTAAAACTTTTAAAAAACATTTTAAAAATGCCTAACTTTTCACTAATTTTTTAGGCGGCCGCAGGAGCTCATGGATGCGCAACTTTGTCGGCTGGAGGCACTTTGCCAACTTTTTTCCCGTGAAATTGGTGAAAACAGCCGAACTGTCGCCGGAGAAAACTACATTTTTGGCCTGCATCCTCATGGCCTCCTCTGCTTCAGCCATTTTGCCAACTTTGCCACCGAGGGAACGGGCTTCTCAAAACTCTTCCCAAAAATCATTCCCCACCTGATCACTCTCAATTATCAATTTTATCTCCCTTTTCACCGGGAGATTTTTCTTCTCTCCGGTGCATGCTCAGCGTCTCGAGAGAGTATTGAGTACATTATTAGGTAAAATTGAGTTTCAGTTTAGGAACTTTTTTTCAAACATTTTTCACATTTTTTTCTAAACAGCAAAAAGGGTAAAGGAAACGCAGCAGCCATTGTAGTGGGCGGCGCCCTTGAGGTGCTGGACACCATTCCCAATAAGATGAACTTGACGCTGAAAAAGCGAAAAGGCTTTGTACGACTGGCGCTGAAGCATGGGTAAGGATTCTTTTTTTGATACAAAGTTTTGCTTAATTTAATTTTTTTGTTTATTGTTTTGTTTAGCGCCAGCCTAGTTCCGGTCATCTCTTTCGGTGAAAATGACCTCTTCACAACGATGCACGAGGAGGAGTCGCTGTACAATCGAATTCAGGAGAAGATCATCAAGGCGATTGGTTTTCCGATTCCGGCGTTTTATGGTAATATTTTTTGCTTTTAAAATTATTTCAAAACATTAAATTTTGATTACCCAATTTTTCTTTTCTGCTTAGGTCGAGGACTGTTCCAGTACTCCTTTGGCATTGTGCCCTTCCGAAAACCAATCACCACTGTTGGTACGTTGTTCATAACTTTGTTTTTTAATCTCAAGTTTTAATTTTATAACTTTTTTTAAATTAGTGGGCAAACCAATCGACACCGAGGCGACGCCCAATCCGACGCAGGAGCAAATTGACGCCCTTCACCAGTCGTACATTGACGCCGTAGTGCAGCTGTTTGAGGAAAACAAGGACAAGTACGGCGCCGCCGATGTGGTGCTCAAAATTAAGTAAATACAAACTTTTTGAGCATTGTTTTCATTATCATCACCACCATCATCATCAATGTAATTAGTTAAACTTTTTTTTTGTAATAAAATGCACATAAGTAGACAATTTAATTTATTTTAGTCAAAAAAGCAAAATACTGAAAATTTAAAAATTTAAATCATTTTTTATATCGGCTCCCGTTTATAATTCCTCACATAAAGTGCCTCTCCCGCCTTCCACATCGCCGTCATTTGGTGATCAGTGAACCGGCGGCCAATGGCCACATTTGCCCCCACCACCATCTGCCACCACTGGTCCTCGGCGATGTTGATCACCGCCTGAAGATTATCCTCCTCATTCAGATAATGAAAGGGCTGACCGGAAGTGAAGCGGTACCGTTCAGTGTGAACCTTCTCCCTGGTGCTTGAGGTGGCGACTACAGTGTAATAAATTGAAGTTTTATCATCTTCATCTTTAGACTCTTCACTGCTAATTCGAAGAGTGTCCTCTCTGAAGGCCAAGTCTCGAACCAGGTCATTGTAAGGTTTCCATCTTCTTTGGACACTTTTTGGTAGTGGCCACCGCCGTCCACTGCTCGGTAGAAGCCGCTGAAGTTTCCCGACCAAACGTCATCTTGTTTTTCCGAAACGGAAGTTGTTTTTTCAAATTTTGGCATTTTTATGCCGACCTGCTCCATCGTCTTCTCTACCTTCTCCAAAATGAGGTGATGCTTCTCTTGGTTGCCGAAAAGGTAAACTAGCAGAATAAACATTCCAATAAAGAAGAAGCTGCTTATCAAGATGGTTTTTGGCCACCGGAAACAGGTGAGCCAACAAATACCAAATGCTAAAAATTAAAAAGTTTTTTAGCAATTTTTAATAAAGTTCATCTTTACCATTTTGAAAGCAATTGCTATGGGCTGTTGCAGATCGAGATGAGTAAGATCGAGAGATGCTCTTTTGAATTGAAGTTTTTGCTGTAGAAAAGAAAGGCGAGGGGCCATTGATCTCAGTCAATGGAGTACGGTCTGAGTTGTCGTTTTCAAAGGAGTTCATCTTTATTTTTTTGTAATGTTAAACACAAAAAAATAAGTTCAAAAGAGAAAAAAGGGTTTAAGGCATTGCAGCGTTTTGGTGAAAAAAAGTGTGTTAAAAAACTGTATCAAAAAAGCGCAAAAGTTGGCAACAGGTAACAACATCACAGCTCATTTCTTATCGACAAGTGTAACAACTTCTTTTGTGTAAAAGCAGTTTGTATCTAGGAGATGAGAGAAGATTGCGTGTAATAATTAGTAAGGTAGAGAGATAAAAACATTTCTACACTAGCTTGGTGATTGCGGCATTTGTTTGACACTGTCTTATCTTTGTGTGTGCGTGTGTGTGTGTTTAAGGTGAAACCGGCGCAAACAGTGCTAGTTTACGACTTTTTATTAAATTTTTTCTTTTGTTAACTTATGTCCACTGGTCAACTGTTTTTGGGTGAGCTAAAACTACACAAGTCTTCATGAAATCCTAAACGCTAAAAAGCTAACGGTTCTAGACTAATTTGAGAGTGCTGATTCTGATTCTTTAAACAGTTTTTAAATATAGTCGGCCGATTTTGAGTAACTGAATTTCAAAGTTACCAATCATGTCATTTTTGACCATTTTCAAAATGCAAATTAAAATATTGCTAATTTTTTAGCTTTAACTGTTTTAATACTTTTTTAAATAGGAGTTTGTTTAACTAAATCTTATATTTAAAATGGCAAAAAATAGCTGTTACCATCACTTCATTACCGATGATTTGAGTCTCAATATGAACGGTTATTTCTATAAAAGATTGCAAGCAGCAAACAAAAAAATATTTAAATTTAAAGTTTCCCTTTTTATCCAATGTCTATTTTCACTATGATTTATGAGCGCAAAAGTAACCACATTAACATGAGTCACATTTGAGTCATATGTGACGATTTTAAATCTGATAATTTAAACAAAATTTTTTTTGGATTATTCAGTTGGAATATTGTTTAGTCAACTGTTTTAAGTATTCGGTTTTAATTTTATTTAACGAAACAAAAATTTATTTCATGTTAAAATGGGATTTAGAAAATGATCAGAGCCGTAGCTGTGGTGATGGTGATGGTGTTGGTTACTGCTGTTATTAGAAGACAATGAAGTTCTGTCATCACCTCCTCCACCACCTCCTGAACTGAAGTTCGTCTCCTGCTGCTGCTGGACCTCGATGTTCTCGTCGTAGGAGTGCGTGTCGCTCATCTTGTAAAGAATATTATTATCTTTAATAGTAGTCAAACACACTACTAGTTAAGCAAAGCTTCCTCCATGTACCAGGGCTTCAACACCTTTCACTCACTAGCAACATAAACAACGACTTGCTATCTTTCTTTATCCCTATTTCGCTCATTAGCTTGCCTCTGTTCTGCTTCTGCTCTGGCACAGCAAAACATAGCCACTTTATTTTCTTTCTATTTGCTTGTGGTAGCGTGTACAGACTACTTTGCTGACTTGCCGCTACCACCACCACCACCACCACCACTACTACCAGCCATCACCGTTGAGGCAGACGCTGGAAGCTGAAAGTTTGGCAAAGAGGAGGAGGAGGAAGAAGAAGAGCATTTATGGGCGACTAGTCTGCTGGCCTTGAAAACAGAGACTGCTGCTGCTGCTGCAGAGACACCGATGAAGACACCGCATCTGCAGCAACAGCAGGAAAAAGTGGTGAGGAAAAGGGTGCCAACTGTTTTGAAGCAATAAAAAGCAATTTTGATTTTAAATTAGCAAATCATTAGAATTATTCTTTTTTAACACAAAAAATAAAAAAGAAAAAAAGAATAATTTGCATTGAGTTGAGTTTTATAGCAGGCAAAAAAATTAAAATTAGTTTCAATTTTTTTTCTGGGGCATACTGGAACACGTAGATCTGGTTGGCTCATTTCGATTCGTTTTCTTTGTTTTGGTAAATGGCGAGATGAGTGTTGAGGGCCGCGATGGCATCAACTTCATCATTTTGGAAGTGTTGCCGTGGGGTGATGATGATGAAGATGATGGCCAAGTTTTTTTTTTCAAAACCGTTGACAAACATTTTTTAATGAGACAAACTGGCCACTGCCGCCACCGCCACCAGAATGATCATCACCACCGCCATCATCAGCACCGCCCGAGCTGCGGCCAGTTTTCTAAAGTTCGATGATTTCATTTTTGTAGATTGTTGCCAGGTTCATGCAAATGAACGCAGTTTAGCTTATCATCACCAGTTTTCCTAGTTTAATTCAAAAACACACTTAGTTTTTTATAAGGGTACAAGGTACTCATCGACTTAAACAGCCTGTTGTCAGCTTGGCGACAGGCTTGCTTACTTTAGTTTGATGGTTAAGTGTTGGGTGAGCACTACTTGGCACTTTAGTCTGTGTGTGAATGAACAGTAATGATTGTGCTGAAAAGTGTGAGAGATAGAGAAAGAGCAAGTACTTTTACTCTTTTTGACAGTGTTGATGCCTGATGATAAGATGTTCCCACTACCACTACCACTACCATCGTTAGCAGTTTCTAAGAAAAAGAAATTGTTTTTTTGGTAATTAAAAAATGAAAATAGTCAGATTTTGAATTTATAAAAATCGAAAAATAGTAATTTTGAAAAAGCACAAGCATTGACTATTTTTTGTTTTATTTAATAAAATGAGAACTGCTTTTACTGTTTTGTTCAATTTTTGCTGTTGAATACAAAAATTAAAATATTGCACTGCATTTGGCCAAGTGTTTAGATAAAATAGGAAAAAAGATACTAAACTTGTATTTTACTTTTCCGGCGCTAATCAAATTACACTGAGGTTTCATTTTTACTGATTTAACTGATGATGATGGTCCGCTAAAAAAGGAAATCGCACTAATCAGCCGCATAAATAAGATTGACGTTGAGTTTACTCGTTTTCTCTCTCGTTTTACCAATTTGACCTTGCTTCAGAAGAAGAAGCCTGTTTCAGAAAACAAAACAAAAAACTGTCGTTTTCTGCGTTTTAACACTTACTCGCTGATATTTGCAACTTTGTTACAATATCATCGGCAAGTTTTGAAACTCTGTTTTTGTTAATGTGTGTGTGCTATTAATTAAATAAGAAAACGGTTTATCAACAAAAGTAAAAATACTGATAAAAGTTTGTAAGAATCAATGAACAAGAAAAGGAAACATTATTGTAGCAAGGTCTGTCAAGCAGAAGTGACATTGCTGCCAGTTGATGGTGAAACAGTAAAACAAACTGAAAGCAAATAAAAAAACATGGCAGCCATTGCCCAACATGGAATTGAAGTAATAATAATACATTTGTTGAATCAAACCACTTAAAACACAATTTCAATTTAAATCACTTTTTTTTATCTAGAACCTAGCAAGAGCTGCTGAAGCAGGTGCCGCTGCACTTTCCAGCAACGCCTCTAGAAAAACTTCTTTTCTTCTCTGCCTTTTTAGCACTCTACTTTCACTGGGCGTTCACGTGTTTAAGCTCGTTGCGGACGGCTCGACGGCGTTTCAGTACTACAACGACGGTGACATCTACTTCAGCATCGTCTCAATTTTGATTCTAGTGCTGCCCTCACTGCTCAGTGCCGCCTACTTTGGCTTTAAGGAGGTGGTGGATACTACTAAAAATCGAGACGGCTGCTGCCTGATCAGTTGGGCCGTCCTCAGGGAGACCGTCGGTGGGCTACTGCTCTTCTTTAGGCAGTTAATTCAGTGAGTGTTTTCTATCTCTTTTAAGTAGTTTTCAAAAATACTAAGAAATGTGTTTGCCCAAAAGGTATGGAACTAAATTGAAGTACATCGGCGGCAAACTGCTCAAATGTCGAGTCAAGGCGACGCCAGAAGAGTCCAAAAAGCTGGAAAAACTGGAGCAGAAAAACGACCTGCTGGAGTTCTTTGAGGATTTTTACGCCGGCTTTCTGGCCATCTTCCTGCAGCTGTACATTCTCTACCGCGAGGCGGAAGCTCAAGAGCAGGAGAAGAAGTTTTTCTGTTAGTGATAGAAAACAAATTCTTTATTTACAAAACTCACACATTTCAATATTTTTTTTGCTTCAGTGCCGCAACAGTTGATTGCATCACTGCTTTCCATCACCAAGTTGCTCATTGCCGTTCGCCGTAAGGACGACGGCTGCGTTACAAGTACGATCCTAAAGTATTGAAAAAAAATCAGAAAAAAGTTTTAAAATTTTATTTTTTAATTTTATTTAAAACAGAATCTCTCTCCTTTGTCGGCTGGATGGCCATGTTCGCCGGACGACTGCTGGTCTTCACTTTATTTCTGACGGCTGTTTACACTTTGCTCTTTTCCCTCCTCCTCGCCGTCCACGTGATCGCCGCCACCGTTTGGGTCTACTCGATTGCCGAGGAAAAGTGGAAAAAATCAGGCATCTCTTTCAACTCACTTCCGCTGACGGTGGTCACCGGCATCGTCTTTGGCCTGCCCTCGCTCATCCTCTGGCCAATGATGTTCCAGCTGAACAAGAAAGGACGGCCACTGATCTACCTTTTGGTGGTAGGTCTGGAAAACGCCGCCATGCTCGGTTTTTGGTACCTCTGCAAAGCTCCCAAAAGTTTTAGCGTCTTTCCCAATGGCGGCTCGGCGCCAACAGCAGATTACTACTTTTTTGGCTTGGGTGTAATTGGAACAGTTCTGGGGTTCTTCATTTTACTGCTCTACTACTGTTTGAAACCAAAAAACACAGACAAAGTAGTGCTGAATGACATTCGCAGCAGAGATCATGATAGTGGTGATGATGATGAAAAGGAGTACCAGTACGGCCTGTACTACGAGTTCTGTCAGGTCATTTTTCCGCTGAAGGTCAAGGAGAGCTTCGCCGAAGAGCTGGCGAATCTGAGAGAAGGTTTGGCCGGCCAAACGAGTTAGAAAGTTTAATCAGCAAGTTTTATTTTATTATTTTTTTGCGTGATAATTAAATTACATTTCATTTTTTATTCACTTTTTTGTTGTTATTATTTTTATAATTTACAAAAATCAGAAGATGCAAACAGTAGGGAAAAGGAAAAAGTAGTTGTCGGCAACAAACAATATCAGTGTGGCAAAAAGAAGTAGCAGTGGCAATATACAAAAAGCAAGCAAGCAAGAAGAAATCAAACAAAAGCATTACCAAAGTATTTGACCAAATTAGAGCAAAAAAGTCTTTTTGTTTTCTACGCAACAGCCGTCTGGCCGAAAATGACAAAAACAGAGTAATAGAGCACCAAATGACAAAAAAGAAAAAGTGTACTTAAAAGATAAGAAAACAGAGCAAAAAAGAGAAAGAGAAAAAGAGTTCCTACTAATGATTAGAATAGGTATCGAGATCGAGAGTTGAACTTCCAGGCAAAAAAACTTCCTCCTTCTTATTTCAAGTCCTCTCTTCAAAACTGAAAATCCTTGGCCACCAGGCGAGGACACTCTTGCGCAAATGTGTGCAGTATGAGGGCGGGCAGGGCGAGAAAAGGGTCTCGTCGCAGGTAATGGGCCAACTTGCAATCACAGGTAAAGAGGGAGAGCTGATTTGTGGTGGATCGATGAAGCATCAACTGCAAAACTTCTTCCTTTTCCTCCACTACCTTCAACACCTCCTTCTCCTGAGGAACGGTGACGCAAGGCGAGAAGAGGAAGGAACACTGCGGCAGGTCCTTGTTGGCCCTTGAGGGTGAACTTTGCGACTTCCACTACCTCCACACTTCCGTTTCCGTTTTCAAAGGAAGATCACCACCAGAAGGATAGCAGTCAGGGGTGGCATTCCTCACTAGCCGACCTCGCATAAAAGCGACCTGGGCGAGGCTGGAAAAGCAGTCACCTCCGCCACCAGCACTTTGCCTTCCAATTGCCCGAATTCGGTCGTCGAGAATGGCGGCAATCAGCGAGAGACAGCGCTCATCGTAGAGCATCTGGCAGTACTTTTGGGCTAAAAGGAGAAAAAAGAGGTTAAAAAGAGGTCAAAACAAACTCCCAAAAATAATAAACTTCTTTTCACACTTACAGCCACTTTTGGTGCAGACGTGGTGAATTGCCCACAATGCCCAAAGCTGCACCGCCGGATGGGGGCGACAGGTGAGCAGGGCGATGAAGGGGACAAAGGAGCGGTAGGCGACCATCTCAAAGTTGGGCGTCTGCCAGCCGAGGATCACTTGTTTCTGAAAAATTATAAATGTTTTAAAATTTTGAACTATTTTTTTGTCATTTAACTTCCGAACTGCAATTTACCATCTCATCGAGCACCTCCGGCAGCGAAAAGTCCTTCAGCTGGCTCCAGTCGAGACTGCGGTCACTGGCCAGCTGCGAAAGAATTCCGGCGCTAAAGTAGCTAATGTCAATGTGCTCCGATTGAATGAGGTTTCTAAATAAAAAAAATTAAATTAAAATCAAATCTCTCAAGTTATTCCAAACTCCAAACTCACTTCAAATTTGCCAGCAGGTTTCCGTCAATCAGGTCCTTCCGCAGGTAGGGCACCTCGGCGATGTTGTTGATCAGCCCAAGAATCTTTGTCTCCACCGAGTTTTGGCCGTGGTACAGCTAAAAAAGTTAAAAAGATTAAAATTTAAACATTTTTCCGCAAAAAAATCAATCTCCTCAACTTACCACCAACGCCTCAATGTACAACTGCAGACCCCGATTTTCAATAAACGTCTGACAGGTCTTCGGACTCTCGTCGGTAAAGTTCCAGAGTGCCGATAAAGCGAGTTTAAAGAGGACATCTCGATTATCAGTATCAATGGCCGCATTAGACCGTTGCACAAACTCCAACAGCCGGCCCATGTACTTCACCTGCTGGCCAATGGAGGTGGTCTGCTCGGTGGGAATCTTCGCGGCAGAATCGAACAAACGGCAAGGGCCAGCCGATTCAGGGTCGGTTCTGAAAAGGTAATCAAAGAATCCCATAACCAGCTGCATGCAGTGCATTCGATCAAAGGGAATCTCCTGGAGAATTCGATCCGAACAGAGGGTGAGCAGAATGTTCTTCATCACCGGCTGATTCGTCGCATATTTGGTCATTGTGGCCATGTTCACCTTCACCACCTTGGTCAAAAGGTGAGGGTGAAGCGGAGGGTGATTCGAAGTTCCACCTCCACGGCAAAGACGTTCATCTGCGTGAAGATGTAGAGGCAGGCGGTGCTGACGAGGACGATATTCACCGAGGAGAGGTACGTGGTGAGGAGGTCGAGGATGAGGCGGATGATGGCGGGGCGTTGGGCGAGCATCTCCTCAGAGTCGAGGTTGAAGCGAGTTTGGTAGAGGTGAAGAAGAGATTTCTGTACAAAGACGGAGCAGTCCTTTGTAGCGGCGCAGCGACTCGAGATGTGGTGGATGTTGCCGTTTCCTGAGATAAAAAAATAGGATAAAAAGGAGGTTAAAAGGAGGTACAAAATAGCTTTAAGCAAAAGTAAATCTCCTACCAGTCAAGGTAATCGGCTCTGCGCTGGCCTTCATCAGATCCAGCAGGTCGTCGTAGTTGAGATTGGTTTCAAGGAGGCCCAGAAAGCGAAGCGGCGTCACCTCGTTGGGACTACTCGAGCCGCTGGAAGTGCTCTGCTGCCACACCAGCTGCTCCACCTCGTGGTAGTCAACTCCATTACGTCCACTCAAATCTAGCTCCACCAATTTTGGAAAAGTGGCAAAAGCAGCCAGCAGCTTGTTGAGCGAATTTTGACTGGTGTCCAGGTACGAGCGACTGTCGCTAATGTCCAGCCGCTCCAGACTGGTCAGCCCCTCCAGCAGATGTTCATCCCGGCAACTTCCTGAAGTGTTGTGCGCCAGAACTTTAGTCGTGATACTAGTCCTCGATTCAGGCAATCGGCCCCAGGAGGGTCACCTTCGTCGAGGAGATGTTCAACGAGACGAGGTGCGGCAGATCTTCAGCACTACCTCCAGGGCGTGATTATTAAAATCAGTAAAACTGACGTCCAAATTTGTAAGTCGAGGCAGCTGGCCGATGCTCAGCACCAGACAGGCCGCCTTCGAGGAGCAGCCACTGTTGTACGGTCGACTGCCACTAAAATTACAGTGCCGCACTGAAAGTGAAGTCAAGTGCTGGGCGGCGGTGACCGGCGCCAGGCAGCTTATCAGCTCGTTGATAGAGACGGCGGCCGAGTTGAGATGGGCCACCGAGAGCGAGGTCAGCTGGTGGTGGCCGGCGAGCATCGATAGGCCGCCGGTGGTCAGCTGGCCCGCTTCCTTGATCTCCACCCGCCGGAAGTGGTTTACCGAGCCGCCAAAAATGGCCAACTTTAGGGAGCGATCGGTGAGAGGATACCGGCGCTGGTACTCGTTGAAGATGTCCTCGACGAGGTCGGCGGCGACGCGGTAGCTGGCCCGAAGGCGGTCCTGCTCGCTGGGAGGAGAGTTTTCTGAGGAGGAGGAGTTTGAAAAGGAGTTTGAAGAGGAGGAGGATGAAAAAGAAGAAGAAGCCAAACTTCCGTTTGGACTCATAGGAGGTTTTTTGCTGGAGTTTCCCGAAGAAGAACTACTACCTCCACCAAAGATGAAGGTGTTCAGCAGCGAGTGGTAGCTCTTCTTCATGCGATTCTTCAGCAGCTTGGCATTATTGTCAATGCTGTTTGCATCAAGATTTCCAATTCCGCTTGAAGAGGAGGAGGAATTTCGACCACCATGTAAAAACGACCTCGAGGAGGAGGAGGAGGAGGAGAGAACTCATCACAAAAAGGAGAATTGCGGTTCTTTACGACATCCTCTTCACCCTCTTCACCCTCTTCAAGGTTTTGATCACCTTCATTGTGATGATTAAATGAGAGTCGCTGCACCTGGCGACTGGAGGAGGGGTGGTGGTGCTCGAAGCAGACGAGAATATCTGCCGGTGGTGGGCTGAAGAACAGTCCCGTCTTATCACCTTTTCACTCAGAAAGAGCAGCTGATCATCGAGGTGACGGCCCACTTTGACGTAGTTGCAGAGGCGGTTCAGCCGGTGCACTACCTGGCGAAGGCTGAGGGCGTACAGCGATTTGGGCGATTCGGTGGAGTCCATTGCTTTGAGGATTTGAAGGGAAAGATGATGAGAAAATTGTGAGGAAGATTTGTGACCAATAAAGTGAAATCGGTTATTGCAGGGGTTGACTTAGATTCAATGGTGAATGTGTGAGGGTGAGTTTAGTTGAGTTGAGTTGATTTGAAGAAGGATTTGACGCAAAAAACGACTTAGATGAAGTAGTTGCACAGAGTTGAGTTGAATTGAATTGTTTAGTAGACTTTAAAGTGTTTGTCTGTTAGTGTCATCTTGGACACTGATGGTGGACGCCGAATGATGCTGAAAAGTTGAGGATCATTTTCATTGACTTTTGCAGCAGCAGAACACACCACTTTTCACAGTGGGTACTTTTTATTTTGTGATCACCTCACCACCCCACCGCCAAAATCGAGTTTTCTAATCTAGTCGAGCGGAAAATGAGAGAGGGAGAAAAAAGAGGAGAAGAATTAGTTAAACGAGTTTTCAGCAGCAGAGTTTCACATGAAAAAGGGGCTGGCTCCTTTTGCTGTGTTTGGTTGGTTGTTGATTGCTCTGAACATTTTGTACTAGTGTGCACTTGTACGGCAGGCAGACAAACAGAGACAGGCTTTTTACCTGTTGTACAACGTGCTTGCTTGCTTGAAACTAAAAATGCATCTAAAGTGAACCCTATCGGCTATGCTGAAGGTAGTACCTCTGAAGAAAAAAATGATCAGTATCAAAAACAGAAAGAAAAAGCAAAAGAACGACGCTGTTGCTACTGTACACACAACACAACGTCGGCTGCTGCGGCTGATTAGACTTTTAAATGAGCAAACTTCAAGCAAAGAAAGAAAGAAAGCAAAAGAAGCACAAACGTTGCCGTGCACAAACTGACTAAATGCAGCTCAAGAAGTCTAATTGAGAAAGGGAAACAAAAAGCAAGAAAGCAAGAAAGACCGTGTCTTCCTTCTGAGAAGGAGCGCGCAGTTTTAAATCAGACAGTGTTTGTTAGCATCGTAGTTTGTGTCGTACAACAACTGCTTCAGCAGCAGAAGTTGATGTGTATCGCAGCATAGAAGACACCAAAGCTGTACAGCAGAAAAAGCATCATCAGCAGCAGCAGCAGTTTTTTTTAATTCAATTTCCTCTGTACGACCTCCACAACAAATTAGTAAAAAACAAAAAAGGCAAGTTTGCACGATCATAGCTTGCTAACTAAAAAGTACTGCCCACTACTTTGTTTTTGCTCGATGACCATCAGCATTTTTGAAGGTAATCTTTTTGCGAAGGTACCTACCTGTCTGCCCATTAACTTTTTGTTTTTTTTGTTGCACTTAGCACTCTTTGCACTTGAAAGCCTTTCGTCTGCCTCCGAGCAAAAAAGTCACAGATCTTCGATCAAACACTTTAGCAGTTGCGGGTGGTCTTTCAGTTGTGGTGGTCGTACAATGGTACAGTGAAAAGATAGTAAAAGGTGTCTGGCTATGGCTACAATGGAAAGCAATGACCAGTAATTAGCGAGCTGACAGGCAGTCAGGCAGGCATTCGGCTTCCACTTCGAGGTCTTTGCCACTTTGCACTCTCAATCCTCTCTCTCTCTCTCTCCCTTTCTCACATATTAATCAATATCAATGGCAAAAAGTGGGGGGAAGGCTGCAGACGTCTGAGCAAAAAAGAGGGAGAAATAAAGAAACGATGAAGAGGATGAGGAGAAGGAAAAGTGCCGCTATCACGTGTGTGCTAAACTGTAGCCAACAGCAGATGATAATGTGAGAAAGGCAAACTTAGCTTCAACTTCAACATTTCAGAGCCCTTTTTCACCTTAGTACCACTTCACTTTACTTCTCATCCCTGTCATCATCATCACCATCGCTGCCACTTCTTTCAGCTTTTAATAATTCCTAGCCAGCAAATGTCGAGCTTGGCAATTTAGTTGTCGTACATTTGCTGTGTAGTATTTTTAGCCAAGACGAAGACTGAGACTGTTGATTGCAGTGTAATGGGAAGCAGCGGTGCAACCTTCCTCACTCAAATGCAAAACAAAGTTGTTGTTTTGTCGCCAGACTAGACGCAAAAAACTGCGACTCTGAAATTTTGTTGTTGTACAGCAGCAAAAAACAGTTTTTCTAATAATAATGAAATGAAAGTCCACTTAATGTACAAATAATAACAGTGTTTTCTGAAAAAACGTACAAGATGTTTTAGTAGTAGTTTAGCAGATGAAGGTAAGTTTCATATGATCACTACAATCATCACCGCAACTATTATCATCATCAGCAATTGATCGGATGGTCAGCCAAGTAATGAAAAAAGCACCAAAAGTACAACTGTTTAGCTAAAAACTGTTTACTGGCTAGCTACTTTTTGTAAACGTGGAAAATAACCAGACTGAGTTTTCAATGAAAAGGAAAGGAAGGAAGGAAGGAGGGAAAAAACTGCATGAGACTAAGCTTAGCCGATTGAATTATATTGCCCCTCGATTGATGTGGTGAACACAGGCTAAATCGCATCGCACTCAATTGATTATCAGCTGCTGCTGCTAAACAGTTGACGGCTTTGTTGCAACAATAGTTTTGTTGTACAGTTGCTGCCTAGTACGCACAAAAGAAAAGGGAGGAAAAAGTGGAGGAAATGCACTTGGGTGACTGACGAAGAAAAAACGGGGAAAAAAGCTGTAAAGTTGTGAATTAAATTTGGGAACGGTTTTTTTTAAATCGACACTAAGCTGGCATTTAAACTAAAAGGTCTAGTTCAGTTTTGCAGTCTAAAAATAGAAATAAAACATTTGAGCCAGAATGCTAGGATTCCCGGCATTAATGCTAATCATTCTTCTCTTCCTTTCTTCTCTGACCTGATCTAGATTCCGCAAAACTGCAAAATGACTGGTATTTTGCTGTTTATGGAAAAGAGCACCTAAATCCGCGTATTTTAAAGCGTCACATTTGGCGCAGTAAAAGTGGCAGTTTTTAATTAGTGAGCCCAACTTTGGCAGCAGCATTTAGAAAAAGAAAGAGAGAAAGAAAAAAAGTACCTACGTCAGTAAAACAAAATGAAAAAACTGTCGAGAGCACACTATTTTCGGGTTCAGAAATAAATAGAAAAGCTGCAGCAGATTTTCACTTTCTCAAACAGCAAGAAAACAACAACAAAAACTCAACAAGGCTTTTCATGCGCACACAAGTGTTGACGCAAGTGGTGAAAGTGAAGTGAAATGGAGAAAGAGTGAAACCACAAACCGCAAACCACAAACCAAATAATCACAACAAAAGTAGAGCACAGAGAACAGCAAACAAGAAAAAATGCGCAGTGTCACAATGTTGGCGGCTGTAGTGTGATGATAGAAAGCAGGCAGGCAGCAGCACTAAATCTGTAGGGCAAGAAAGAGCTAGAGCAAGGGATCAACCTAAATCTGTAACACAAACATTGAAAAGAAGAAGGAGAAGAAAAGAAGCAAAGAAAGTCGTACAGTTACAATCCACACACACAATAGGATCACACTTAAATGTGGAGCAGCAAATCATAAACTGTACAACTAACTGTTCCTCCGTCCGTCTTATCTCAAATCACAAAAAATGGTTGCCGCAGCAGCTGTCAACAAAAGAAGAAGCACGGGGAAAATTGGCGGCTTTGTGTGTGTACAGTTAGTACAGTACAGTGCATTGGATACATCTAAGATCAACAAGAGCAAAGCTGAGGAGGAGAAGAAGGAGAGGAGGTACTTACCACTTATGATTGTGTCAATGGTAACTACAATGTGTACACTGTTTGATGATAAGACAGACCGTGGTGGTGATCGACTCTCTGAAGTAGATCTTCAGCACTTGATGGTAATGGTAATGGTAATGGTAATGATGCTCATCATCAGCAGCATTATCAGCTGCCGCCGCCGAAGCTGCTGCTACTGCAGCTGTACGACACTTGCACGTGTGCACCTCTTTCTGTGATCTCCTCTTCTGTCTTTGTTGACTCTGTGTTTGTTGTTGAAGTTCAGCAGCCCAAGAGTCGAGGACTTTTCCGCTTGAGAAGGAGAAGGAGAAACAGAGAAAGAGCTGCTGTCGAAAGAGCAGCAGCACCACTTGCACTGCTCAAGGTGAAGTCGTGTAAGTTGTGTGTCGTGTTCACTTTTCTTTAAATCACCTTCTTGTTCTCCTTCTCTTTTGGCCGAGGTGTGTTTAGTGGCGAGTGCGAGTTTTGTCACTACTGTGCACGCAGACAGACACTTGCTTCTGTTTTTTTTGTTTGTTTGCTGAAAGTGTTGACTCCTGTGGGACTTCTGAGCAGCGGCTTCTGAGCTTACTCACTTGCTTTTTTCTTTTTTTTCGTTCACTATTTTGACTGCTGATTAAGTCCGACTCAGTAAGATTTAGTAAATGTGGTCGTGGAAGGGCTCTCGAATTGCATAACTAAAGACATTAACTACTAAAAGGGGAGATTTGTCAGAGTGTTATCAGTGTAGATTGAGATTGAGAGCTTAAATTGGGAGTCACAATTTGTGACTGCTGAAAGTGGTGAAGGTGGCGGTGGTGGTAGAGGTAATCCAAGAATGGGCACTGAGTTTTCAAACTTTTCAACTTTTGCAGTGTTGCTCAAGTTTTGGAAGATATGATCAAGGTGGGAGATGTAAACTTCTAAACAAGTCATGGGAAAAAAAAGTGGAAACGGATGATGGTTTGGAGTGTATGAAGGTGATCACAATTAAAAAAGGAGGCTAAAAATGACGAGACTGAAGTATTGCACAGATTGAATGTAGATGAAAAAGATGGAAGAAGGGTACACGAGACGAAGGTGTGGGGTTGAAGGCGAAGGCAATGATACGACAATGTACAACAACAGCAAAGTGCTTCAAAAGTGCGACGCTGAACACGTCACCCCCTCATAACAAAAAAAACAAATCAAGAGGATGACTTTTGACTTTTGCAGCGCTTTGGGTGGGACCACCACTGCCGCCGCCGGCGGTGCAGTGCAAACAAAGCTGCTGATGGCTGAACAAACAAAGCTTTCAAGTTCAAACTTCTTTTTGTTGTTTTGATCTTCAGAAACAGCAACAAAACTCTTTCACCATCATCCACTGCAGAAGAAGAAGAAGAAGAAGAAGAAGAAGAAGGTGGTGGTGGTAAAGAAAGGCGAGGACTTTCACCACCAAAACCGATGACAACAATCTCCTTCAACAGCAACAGCAACAGCAGCAGCGTCGTCGGCTGTGGTGTTGGTGTTGGTGGTGCACTTTTCACAAGCCAGCACAAGCTCAAAGTCACCACCACCAGCAACAGCAACAGCAGACAAAGGAGGGAGAGGCACTGAAATCAGGTGGCAACTATTGCTGTGGTATGCCCCCTGCCCCGTTTAAAGGGATCCCCCTCCCTCTTCCTCCTCTACCCCACTGCATTGGATTCGCCCCAGTCGGGGTAGTGGCATCCTGCCTGGCAGAATCCACTGACGTGTACCTCTATCCCTCTCCCTCTCCAGCACTCAAACACTGTCCCACTAGTACCACTACCTTTCCGTCACTTTTAGACCGACACCGAAATGAGGTACTTTTGGACCACCACTGAGCTGATACTGAGCAAAAGAGAGTACCACCACAGTGAGTTTTATCTCACTGGTGTGGAGTTGTTTGTTTTCCTTCTTTTTCCTCCTCCTCCTCCTGTTTTGTTTTGCTTTCTGGCGAACTGTCAACGAGGAGAGGAAGAAAAATGGTGCACCAAAGTCGAAAGGAAAACAGCAGCAGCACCAGCACCAGATTTCTTTCCTTCTGTGCTTGGATTTTCGGGTAATTCGGTTTTGTTTTTCTTTGCTTTTCATTTCACTTCCATTTCCACTTCCACCGCCGTTGGGCGCTGATTTGATTGTTTGTGCGGGGGTTGTGTGCAGGATTTTCATTGCTCTTTCCGCTTGCTTTTCATTGCCTGGTTACCAATTAGCGTAAGTGAATGAATGAATTTTCTGTGCTGCCATTTTATTTTTTTCCGGTAAAAACGGATTTTGAGAATCGGCGAAGGCAGTGGTGGTGGTGGTGGCCTCCGCAGTTATTCACTAATTAGATTTATTTATTTGATTTGTTCTTTCTTTCTTTCTTTCCCTGTGTCCGTCGTTTGCACTTGCCCATTCCTTCGTTTGCCTTTCCTTTCTTCTCCTTTTTCACATCTTCACACTTCATTAACTGATTACCATTCAACTGTGGTACTGAAAGAGAAAAGAGAAAAGAGAAAGAGAAAAATGTCAATTTTGTTCTCCTTCAGCTATTTTCTTTCCTCGCTGTTGCTATGCGCACTGTTGGCAACAGCAGCGGCTGCAACTGTTCAGTATATATTGCCAGTGTGCACATACTGACAAAAAGTGGACACTTAATGGCCGTCATCACCATCATCGTACATTGTCATTTCAGTAGCCAATTTTTTGCACTAGAAAAAAAAATTCTACTGTACGGGTCTTTCTCCAAGCTCATGAATCATACTACTACTATATTCACAGCTACTTTCCCCTCTTCTCTTCCAATTCCAAGGCCGAGAGAACCATAAAAGAGCTGCTGTTTCCCTCTTCTTCTTGGCCAGTGTCAGCAGTTGACAGCAGCAGCAGCAGCAGCAGGCAAATTTGAGCAGCAAGTGAACATAACATTTGGGCTGCTTCTTCTGCTGCCTGAGAGAATGCCAGCCAGCCAGACAGACAGACAGACGGCCAGACAGCCTGCACTAACTGACTGACTGACTGACTGAGGGAACAAAACGAGGGCGCATGAGCTGCGCAATTAAAAAGAGGCAGACAAGAATGAATGAAGAAGAAGAAAAGTGAAGAAGAAGAAGAAGAAGAAGAGGCAGCACTGCTTTCAAGCACAGCTAAAGTGCTGCTGCTGTACAGTAGAGTCTGTGCTGTGCTGAAGCTGCTGAGGGCCTGCAGTGCCTCTGCAGTGTCCGTTAGCAGCAGCAGCAGCAGCTGAAGCATTCCCAACCGTCCAACGTGTTCTCCTCTCTCTCTCTCTCTCTTTTGGCGCCACAAAAATCTATTTTTCTGAATTCTTTGATATTCTCTGTGTTTTTCAATTCAAAAACTTTTGAGTGTCATCTCCTCTCCAAAGATGAGCGACAACGAGGGCTCAACTCACGAGGAGGAGGCCTCTCCTTCTCCAGCTCCTTCAATTGAACATGAGCCCTCGGCTTCTGAAGCAGAAGAGGAAGAAATAGCGGAAATTGTGGACAACAATGAAGGGGACAGAGGGGACATTGAGATGGGCATTGTTGAAACGGATCGTCGATCTCGAAAGTCCTCCTCCTCCTCCTCTTCCTCTTCCTCTTCCTCGAGCTCCAAATCTAGCCACAAAAAGCACAAAAAGCACAAAAGAGTGATTCACCGAGGAGGTGGTAACGTAAAAGGAGGCTGCTGGAGTAAGTAAAAAGTTCTAATTAAAATTTAAAAAAATTAATTTTTTTTCTTTTTTAGTCGTCTGCATCATGATCGTCGCCTTCCTCGGCATCGGCGGCTTCATGATCTACAAATTCTTCGCCGATACGAGCTTCAGCTTTTCCAGCAGCAGTTCCAAAAGCAAAGTCTCAGTCTCGACCTGGTCGGGCGACTTCACCGGCGGGTACACCGCCGACGTCTTCAGCGGCGAGTGGTCCGCCAAGTCGGACACTCGGTCGATGTTCAGCCTTGCCTACCGCCTGGCTGAGTCGGAGCATAAGATCTCCATTGAAAAAGGTCCTCGGCCCTTTGACTCCTACACCGTCTACACTGCCGATCGAATTGGAAGTAATAAAAATTCCTTTACCTTCTCTGTGGGCGTTCCCTTCACCAAAAGTCGCCCTCAGGACAATGCCTCCGTCCTGGCCACCGTCAAGATCAAGGGCAGCGAGTGGAAGGAGAAACACGAGGGCGGCCAAAGGTGGAGATCAAGCGGGAGTTTACCGACTCGGCGATGAAGGTCACCTACACGGTGGATAAGGCCGTCTACACGAAACGCTTTGAAAAAGACTGAAATTCTCAACATTTTTGATAACAATCTAAAACAAAAACAACAGTATTACACTTTTTGATGATAATCAAACTCCTTTTTTTCTTCTGTGTACAGCTGCACTTTTCAGTTAGTCAAAAACAGCTACCAAAACTCATCTTTTTCTCAAAAAGACAAAAGCTTTTCAGTCAAACTGACAATTTTTTCTGTTTGAACCACTTTGCTGCCATTTTCATTCACTTACTCATTTCTTTTTTGCAATTTTCCATTTCTCTGTAACAATACAATAAAATCAAAACCACCAAAAAATGTTTCAATCAAAACGTCCTTCTCGAGCAATTAAACCGCTATCTTTCCAGCAAAAAACCCTAAAATACACTTTTACATATTTCCAGTATAAATATTACTGCTCAAATGTGGCATTAATTTTTTGCCTACAAACTTTTCTGTTTTAAAAATGACGACCAAACTTTGTTCAATTTCTGTTGCCCTTGGGGTATTTTTTAACCTCTTGATGATCTCCTCCGTGGTCTGCCCTGCGCCGATGGCCGTCAAGCTGGACCAGGCCGCCGTGGAGGAGTACCTCCGAAGACCGACGATGGTCGAGGCGATCATCAAGTCGAATGAGCGGCTGGCTCCAGCGGAGCTGGTCAAGGTGGAAAACTTTACGGTACGATTTGTGAAAACTATGAGTTTCAAAGTTTTGACAGTTTTTTATTCTAGCAATCAGCAAACCTGAAAACCGTTTTTGTGCAACTTTTGAGCCTGAAAACCGAGCACGGCATTAGCGATAATTGTAATCTGGTCTTCAACCTAATCTGGTACCCGATTATAGCTGGCAGGCGCAGCTGCTACCGTACACTGCCACGACATTGCCGATGTAGAGACTGAATAAAAAGATTAAAAATAGGAATTTACAAAAATTATAAAGAAAAAATGTGAGCTTTTAGAAAACACCTTTTTGCAAAAACAATTTACCACCATTAAAAAAATTTTGCTTCTAATAAAAAAGCAGTGTTGATGATGATGATCGTTTGCTTTGATTTTCTGACTAATTTTTTGTTCTCACTAAATTACCTCAAATAGAAATGAGCTGGTTAAACAGATACTTTGTGTTTTCAGTAATGTTTTTATAAAAGGTCGCCATAAAAAACTAGATCTCATTGTTTTTCAAGTTAAAGCATAAAATGTTTCTAAAAACGAGCTCTCTAGTTTTGCTTGCCTTCTTTTACCTCAGTTTAAGTGAAGGCGGCCTGCTGGGACCAAATGAGACGACGCTGGAGAAGCTGATGTTCCACCTGACGCGGCGGTACGCCGTCAAGGAGATTTTAAGCTTTAACGCCCAGTTTGCCCCTGCAAAGATTCTCAAGATTTACGAGTTTAGTGTGAGTAAAAAAATTTTGAATACAAAGTTCAGTAAAACATTTTCATGAGATCCTTCTCTGTACAGTCCTCGGACAACAAGGCGACCATAATGGTGGGCAATTTTAGCATGAAGACGAGCCACGGAGTGAGCACCGAGTGCAGCCTGGTTTTTAACTACAAGTACACCGTTCTAAGTGGCTGGTACCCAAAGATTATCTCGGTGGACTGTCCGGACTTCTAAAAACGACGATAACAATAACAACAAAAGCAATTAAATGTAACACAACATCACAAAAAAGATGATGATAACAAAAAAAACCTTTAAAAAAAGTGTACTTACTTTATTGAGTAGCAGATCCATTCTTATCTTAATAATAAATAGGATATTGATTGAAAATTTGGCAATTTTGAGCACACAAAATTTGTGTCACAAATCGGTTTTAAAAAAAGTTGTTTTTGCATCTGCTGCTGCCGCTGCCTAGGGCGGAACTGCCCTTGATCTAATTTGCGCGTTGGTTGCTTTTCTGGTTGACAAACAAAGTTCTTTTGCTTTTGTTTTTCTGCACAGCAGATTAACCACCACCGCTGTTGATTGACTAAACATTTTGTATCTCATTAAGCACTCAGCAAATTGGTCAACTGATCTAATTTCAATGATGACAAAATCTAAACTCAATATAAACTTTGTCATCATTTCAAGCACCAAAAGTTCAGACAAAACATCTAAAAACACCATGAAATCATTAACAACCTTTTTTCTCCTTTTACTTCTTTTCAGTCCTAATCTTTCCTCTGCTAACACTCAGTTTTGTGGTGAACAACAGCAAGAATCAACCTTAGGAAACAGCACGACTAAAATTGATTCTGAAACCAAAGAAGAAAAAGAAGAAGATGTAGTGGACAACATCAATGGCACCAAGAACATCCCGGTAATTGACAGCAAGAAGAAGATGCTCGCCCTGCTCCGTTCCGCCTACGTCCGCGACCAAATGGAGGCAATCAAGCCGCAGTCGTTTAAGCCGGCCTTTGCGCGCAACGTCACCGAGTTTACGGTAAAAAATAAAAAAAGTGAAACTTTTTGGAATATCTTTTATCAACTTTTTTTTAATTTTTTTAGCAATCAGCCCAGCTGGACAGCATCGAGGTCCTCTTTCCCATGAACACCATCGTCGGCGGAAGCAACTGCCGAGCTTCCTTACTTTTTATCAGGCGATGTTTTCCGCGGCCTGGCTGGTGGGCGGATGTGTGCTCGCTTCGATGTCAGGTTGATCCGTAAAAAAAGTAGAAAAGTCAAGTGTGTGTTTGTCGAAAATGTGTTTTTTGTAATCAGTAATCTAGTTTTTAAGTACAACAAGTGCTTTAAATATTTTATTTTTAACCGCACCTTTTCCGATCACCGAACTCAAGTACAACCAAAAGTGTTGTACAACCACGGCTGTACAACAAAAAAGTGTGTTTGATTTTGATTTGCAGCAGATTTATCGTTACATTAGTTTATTGGAATTAGCATTTATGTTATATCTCCCGCAATGTTAGCCAGTACATTCAAGGTTCTCACATGGGGCGCCAAATCAGAAGATTTCTCTTTTGTTTTCCTTATCATCCTTTGCTCTGTTTGCTTTCTACCATCAATAGCTTATTATGCCTTCAGTAATCACCGTAGACAGCAGGTGTTCCAGACAGCAAAGATAGATCACCTGATGTAAAAAAAAGATATGATTTAAAAGTGGTGGTGGTCGAAACCAATAGCAACTTGACTGCTATTGGTTAACCTTTGGAGTACGAGGTGCACTCACCGGTTCATTTGGTTTAGTATTAATTTATTAGGTATAAAAGGACTTCCAACTGACACTTTAAAGTTGGCTGACAAATCCATATCATTAAACCTTTTTTAAACACGCACACACAAAACTACTACACCAAACTCATCATGAATCAGCTCACCATCATTTTGGCCATTTTAGTTCTGATAATCTCAGCCTTCACCACAAGTTCTTTTGCCGGCCTCATCGAGCCAAGGTGCGCCCCGCACGAAGTGTACGACGCCTGTGGCTCCGCTTGTCCTGAGCACTGTCCCTCGCCTAATCCGCAGACGGGAAAGCTGGAGACGAAGGCTCGCTACTGTAATAAGGTTTGCGTTCGAGGCTGCTTCTGCTCGGGAAGTCTGGTTCGAGATTTGAAGAGGGGCAACACCTGCGTCGAGAAAAGCACCTGCACTCCTCCTTAGTCCACTTGTAAAATTTTGCAATAAATCATTTTTGTCATTTTTGTTTGAAAGGCTGAGCCACAAACCATCAAAATAAACTCTGTTTTTAAAACTGATTGTACAGTAAATTTTGTACAAAAAAAATTTTTGATTTTCTAGACCTTCATCAGCACCGTGCTGACAAACTCCTCCACGTGGCAGCTGTTGACGCCTCGAGCAATGCGAAAGGTTCCATTGTTGCCCCACCGGCGGCCCCAGCTGTTCACCGCCAGCCAGTATTTTTCAATTTGACCGGAAACGCTGTTCACCTCTTCACCCCAGCCAATCAACCGTACGCCGTGGGTTACAATGCCACCGCCATTCCTTGGACATCGATAGATGACCGAATCATCGTAGGACTCATCGGTGCTCAGCCTCGGCTCATTGACGCTGAGGTGGGTCACCACCGGCCCGCGTTCGAAGATCTCCTTTTGAATGGTGCCCTCGTTTGCTGGCAGTCGGTAGTAGGCGTGGCCAAAGTGGAGTTCATCCTCGAACTTCAGAGAACCGTTTTCACTTCCGGTGCACTGATTTCGACAAACGGCCTCCTCTCGGGCACTGGGGGACAGCCCAGATTCAAAGGTGTGTATGCCCAGCCCCTTGGCCCAGTCGGGGTAGGGCTTGCAGCGGTCGGTGACGACGCCGTGTTCGGTCAGGTAGCGCCAGGTGCCCCAGGGATCGCCGCCGGCGCATGCGCCAAAGTCCACGATGCCGTCATTGCAGTCGCCTCGGCCGCAGCACTGAAGAAGGTGCATCGGCGACAGGCGGACCTGAATAGCGCCTAAAGAAAATTTTTTAGACTTAAAAACAGTTTTTTTAATAAAATAAATCATCATCAAAATGATACCTTTGGAGGCAATGCAGAGGCGGTCGGCGGCGACGTCGGTGGTCACCACCGCCCAGCAGCTGCCACAGCTGCCCTGGTGGCTGACGTGTTGCAGCGAGGCGCCACAGTGCTGCCCCCAAGCGGTTCGACCGTCGAAGTTCTTGGGAAGTTTGGCCACCTCTTTAGGCAAGGCCACCGGAACGCCCACCGGCGCATCGGCGACGTTGATGATCCGTTTTGGGGGTGATAGTTTAGACGGTTCACCTCGTCTAAAGTTGTTCGGTTTTATGAAAACTGAAACAGTGAAAGTCGCCTGCTGTTGAGCTATCAGCAAAACTGCCAATGACTGGTAAATTAGTGAGGTGGTGATCATTTTAGGCAAAAGCTGAGTTGAGATGTAATTTGTGGTGATTGCGATGAAATCAGGTGACTATTTATGAGGAATCAGATTTACAACGTTCATTAGCTTTTAAAAAGTGAAAAAAGTTGAGTAGTTTGTCAATCACGATTTCAGAGGTGATCACGATCTTTTCCTCGGTTGTTGCAATGATTTTTGTACTCAGCAAAAAAAGTGTTTTTATGCTATTTTCCAAACTTTGAGCAGCAGCAGCAGCACTGCAAGCAAATACAAACACACACACAATCTGTGATGACCACACTAAAGTGGTCAGTTATCAACAAAATCGACGATAAAAAAAAGCTGAGATAAAAACGCTAAAAACAGTTACTTGTTAAAAAAATTTAAAAACTTGCAAAATTTACTGTACAAAACAACAACAAAAGAAGAAATGAAAAACACTCAAACAAAAACAAAAAACAAAAATTCAACAAAAAACTAAAAACAAGAAAACAAAAAATCAACACTTTTTCTAGACCTTCTTAATCTGCACCGTGCTGACAAACTCCTCCACGTGGCAGCTGTTGACGCCTCGAGCAATGCGAAACGTTCCATTGTTGCCCCACCGGCGGCCCCAGCTGTTCACCGCCAGCCAGTACTTCTCTGTCTGACCGGAAGTACTACCGTTTACCACCACTTCCTCTTCACCCCAGCCAATCAGCCGTACACCGTGGGTGGCAATGCCCACATCCGCCGGACACCGGTAGATGACCTTGTCGTCGTGGTCATGCGTATCCAACAGCGGGTCATTGACGCTGAGGTGGGTCACCACGGGCCCCCGCTCAAAGATCTCCTTTCGAATGGTGCCCTCATCCACTGGGAGCCGGTCATAGGAGCTGCCAAAGTACAGCTCATCCTCGAAGTCCAGCGAACTGTTTCCGGTGCACTGCTTCCGGCAGACGGCCGCCTCCTCTTCCTCCTCATCCAGACCGCCATCAGTGAAGGTGTTCACGCCCAGCCACTTGACCCAGTCGGGGTAGGGCTTGCAGCGGTCGGTGACGACGCCGTGCTCGGTCAGGTAGCGCCAGGTGCCCCAGGGATCGCCGCCGGCGCATGCGCCAAAGTCCACGATGCCGTCGTTGCAGTCGCCTCGGCCGCAGCACTGAAGAAGGTGCATCGGCGACAGGCGGACCTTGATGGTTCCTAGAAATTAGGGAAAAATCGAGGGTTAAATTTAGTTGATAAAATCGATCGAGAAGGTTCAAAGGTTCAAGAATTAAAAAAGAGAAGTCTAAACACCATTGGAGGCAATGCAGAGGCGATCGGCGGCGACGTCGGTGGTGACCACCGCCCAGCAGCCGCCGCAGCTGCCCTGGTCGCTGACGTGCTTCAGTGAGGGACACTCGGTCCAGGCGGTTCGACCATCGAAGGATTTAGGCAGATTTTCTACTTCTTTAGGTGAGGCTATTTTGACGGTAACTGGCGCATCGGAGACGTTGATGATTCGAGTTTTTGGAGGTGGTGATGAAGGTTTTGAAGTTGTTGTTGTTGTCGGAGATTCAGTAATAAAGGATTCAGTGGTAGTAATTTCAGTAGGTTCAATAGGTTCAGCAGTAGAAGTAGAATTTTTAATCGGAATTGGATCTGCAGATGTGATGATGATGGCAACGGATAGTATCACAGTTAGGTGAAAACCTATGATATTTTTCTTGAGTATCATTGTGATGATGATTTAAAAAGCCGATTATTTTTTGGTGATTGAAGCGTTGAGTCAATCTTGTGATGAAAGTGTTGAGAAGCTTAAACTCCGGTGTTTTATACAGTTTTAAAAGTTGTGAGCTCAGTTGGAAAAACGGTGCAACTTAAAAGAAAAGAAAGAAAAAAGTTGCTGCTGCTTGCCAATTGATTTCAATCAGGCAGCAACATTCTAAGATGATATCTTCAACATATGAATTTTCATTACCTTTTTTCAATTTTTTTTCTTTTGTTGACAAACAGCAACTGCAGCAACTGCAGCTGCTCAATTTTTATTTCAAGTCATGTGTGCGCAAAAAATCCTCCGTCTGTCTCTTTTTTTTCACGCCTGCAGTGAAATACCACTTTTCTCTTTTTATCTTTTTTCTCTCATTGCGTGACACGAAAGTGAAAGTGAAAGTGAGGGTAAGAAGACGGCGTAAGAAGAAGTGATGTGATCTAACTCTGTGATTACTATCTTTCGAATAGTACTTTCAATTAATTTGACAGTAAGTGTGACGTAGAAAAAGAAGAGAGAGAGAGAGAGAGAGAAGGGAGAGAGATGAGCTGATCAAGTCAGGCGCAAACCGGTTATCACCACCACCACCACCACTGTACAACACCGCCGTACAAACTCGTTTCCTTCTTTTTCACTTCAGCAAACCATCTCTTACCTTGTGAGGCGATGCACAGGCGATCGGCGGCCACGTCGGTGGTGATGAAGGCCCAGCAGGAGCCACAACTGCCCTGGTGGCTCACATGGCTGATCACCTCGGCACAGATGGGCCAGTGGCGCCGGGCGTCAAAGCTAGGCGGCAAAAGCATCTTCTGCAGAACTTCGACGGGCGCCACGGGCACGGTGACCGGAGCATCGGCGACGTTGATGATCCGCTTCGGACTCTTGTCGCCCACAGAAGGTCACTGAAGGTAGAGCTGACCGAGTGGAAAAAGTCCTCCGCCGCGGATCGAAATGAAAAGGCGCCGGTAGAGGATATGATGAAGGTGAGGCTGAGGAAGCTGAGAGTGATCAGTTGAAGAATTTTCATGGTTTTTAGCAGAAGTAAAAGTTTTAAAAATAACAAAAGTTTCCGCTTTGAAGTTGAGATGACGTGAGAGTTTTGCGATTACATAGTAGTTTTGAAGTTCTATATTTTGTTCAAGAGCAATGACAGTCAGCAAAGAAGCAAAAAAGTGTAAACAAACAAATGCTCTATTAACTTGAAAATTGCTTTTAGACAAACAAATCTCCGTCCTGATAAGACAGTTAGCTATCGTACAAGAAGAAAGGGCATTGCTGAAGAGCTAAAGTCCAAATCCCCGTTTATCCACCAAGTAAACACTCACACACACACAAAACAATAAACACACAGTTTTTGTGGCACTGTTTAGTTTTGTACAGCTGCTGCTGCTGCTGCTGTAAACACGTGCACCATTGTACAATAGTCAGGCTTCAAAGCTTCAAGCTCATTTCAATGCATTACCTTTTTTCCTTTCTCACTGAAACGCAGCAAATGCCAACAGTGTACAGAGTAGGTTACTTGTTGTTGCCTAGGTGCCCCCTTTCAATATGCTACTGTCACTAATCTTTTCTTTTTACAGCTAAAAAGCCCGCACACATTTTTAAAAAATAAAAAATAAAATGTTTTTTTGCTGTGCACTTTTGTTGCACAATGACACTGCATTTCAAGCCAAAATACCATTGAAAAAAAGAAGCACAAATAACAAAAAAAACAATTTAATTAAAAACAAGAGTATAAAATAAATAAAAATCTAAAAATCATCTTCAGAACTTCATCCTCACACCGACTACTCTCCAAAATGGTGTCCATGGCGGGGGCATTATTCCTCTGCGGCGGTGGGTGAAAGTCGAGGTTGCCCCCTCCTTGATTGGCGGAACGAGAGCGCTCTCGAAGAGCACTAATTTTCCCGCTGTTTGGCTGCAGTTCACCACCACCACCGTTATTTTCCGAAGAAGTGGGCGGATAGGACTTCATCGATTCGAGAGTTGGTCTTGGAGGCATCGACTGCCGATTAAAGGCAGACGAAGAAGATGGTCCTCCACCAACACTCATTCCACTCGTCAAGCTGAAGTTAATGTCCTGCGAGCTGATGGTATCGGAGCGGTCAATCGACCCGAAGGAGGTCTTCTTCTTCTTGGTCCTCGTGTTTATAGCTCGCTTGGTGTTCTTGCGCATCAGCGCGGGCAGCCGTTCGACCTGTTTTGCATCTACAAAAATTGAAAAAAAATTTAAAATTAAAAATTTTAAAAAATTAATAAAAAATAAAACTTACCCGTCTCCAGCCGAGTCATCCTCTTCTCGTAGACATTGTCCAGCTTGAAGGGCACCTGCTGCGACTTTCGACTTCGGGCACCGGTATTTCTGAACGACCCCTCCGGGGGCGTGTCCTCCCCGTCGCTTCCATCAGCATTTGGTCCGTCCTTGCCAAGGCCGCCGTCCTTGCCTCCCTTGCGAATCAGCGTCAGCCGCTTGGCGGGCGCCATGACGGCCATGCGCTTCACCCACTCCGCGGTGGCCAGCTCGCCCTCGTCCTTGCCGAAGAAATTGAGCTTCGTGTAGGCCAGAAGGTGGGCCAGGGTGCCGAAGCGGTGGATGAACATTCCTAGGAAAAGAGAAAAAAAAGTTAAATAAAAGCTTTAAAAACTTCCCCAAACTTCTTACCAATAATCTGAATAATGAGAATAGCCCCAAAGAAGACCACCAGGCAGAGGGTGATCGGGTCCATGCGGGTCTTATTGACTATGGTCTCCACGTGCCAGCTATTCTCCTCCTCATTGTACGTCCGATTGTAGCCGGCAATGCCGACCGGGATGTCAATGCCGAAGACGTCCTTGTGCAGCTGCAGCATGAAGACGAAGAGAATGAAGATGATGTTCATGAAGGCAAAGGCGAAGACCGATTTGTTGCGGAGGTCAATCAGCTCATTGCTAATTCGTTCCTTCTCCGCCAGATTCTCAATCAGCGGCAGGAGGTACTTGTCGATCATGGTGCGCCAAAAGTGCAGCTCCCGATCGTGGAGGGGTTGAATTTTAAACGTTGACAGTCGCTTGTTGGTGCGAATCCACTTGGGAATCGGGTTCGAGGTTTTCCGGTTCTCCACCGCCTGGTTGATCGACTCGATGGCGTCGTCCACCTCGGAGCCCTCCTTCGAGGCCTCCTCCACCGGCGAGAGGCTATTTTGACCGCTGTCGGTCCCTTCCAGGGGCGTCTCCGCCCCAGAGGCGGGCATGGAGTTGGTGACCAGGCGGCTCGTCTACTGAAAAGTAACAAAGGTTGTTAGAAGTTTCAAAAGAGTTGCGCGCCTAAACTCCTCTTTTTACCTCTCCCCGGGACAACCGCCCGCGTCCGTATCTGATCCACCACCACCTTCATCTCGGTGACGTTCTTCGCAATCTCCGTGATCGTCGAGGTGTTGTCCGTGGTGTGCTGCCCCCCAGAGCAGCACATACAGGTGAAGAGGCCGTTCTTCCCGCCGCCGGCGCCGTACTTTGAAACGTCGAGGTACTGACTGAAGAGGCTCTTCTTCGCCGCCGCCTCAGCCGCCGCCTTGGCCTTGGCCTCCTCTTCGGCCTTCTGCGCGGCACTCCTGTCGCCGAGAGCTTCGACTTGACCTCCCGCGTGCCCAGGCACGATGTGCATGTTGGTGACGGAGTAGATGGTGAGGAGCATGTACATCGACGGAATGAGGAGCATGTACAGGGGAAGGGGAAGGACGCAGCTGAACTCCTGAGGGTGAATGATGGCGCCACAGGAAGCTGCCCTCATACAGCTAAAAAAGGTCGTTGGAGAGAGTATTCCTGTGGATGTCAATGCCATGCCGCATGCGGCAAGCATAAGCAGGGCGTAGATCACGATAGAGCATCGCAAAGTGATCTTGATGTCGTTATCCTTGAACTTCAGGCAGACGAAGGTGAAGACGAGGACGGGGATGACGTTTGCGAGGAGGGAGTTCGGGAATCGAGGTTCATGGCGCTGTTCATCGCACTGACCACCATGAGGAAGATGGTTCCCGGGGAGAGGACTGTGCCGACCATGAGGAAGGCCTGGTAGAGGATGTAGAGGAGGCTGATGTTCTCGTTTCGGTCCACGGTTTGCTTGTAGTCGCCCAGTAGATCGAGGATGTTGGCCATGGTGGAGGGGGCCCAGCGGCGGCGTTGGGTGTAGAATTCGCCGAAACCTAAAAAATAGTGGTTAGATTTTGAGAGTTTTTAGGGGGGAGTTCGATTTCTATTTCTACCCTCGGGGGCGTGGGTGTAGGAGTCCGAGGCGGCGCAGTACTCGATGCGCCAGCCTCGCTGCAGCATCAGCGTGCAGAGCCACCGGTCCTCGCCCTGATCGTATTGGACGTAGTGGAGAGCCTGAAAAAGAAGGAATTTAGAAACTTCGAAAAACCCTCTAAAACTTCTTCTTTCGCTCACCTCACTTGGCTTCGTCGTGTACTTGTTCATCACGCTCTTGTCCATGACGGCCCTCGCTCGAAAGAGTGAAAAACAGCCCGGACTGCACAGTACACAGCCAAAGACGTGCTCCGTCGCCTTCTGCAGCCAGTGGCCGATGGCGTACTCGAACTTCTGGTACCAGACGATGGGCCCACCGCCAATTGGGTGGATCCGCCCACAGGCCGCCCCCAGCTTGCTGTTCTTCTTCATCAGGTCGACGACCATGTGCACCGCCACCGGTTGAAAGTTGATATCCCGTCGAGGGCCAGCACGAAGGTGTTGTTGGCGATCTTCCGCTTCCGCTGCTCGCTGAGGTCGGCCCGCGCGGCCAGCCGGTAGCCCAGCAGGTAGTACATGTACATGCACTGGCTCCAGCGCTTCCGGTGACGGATCAGGTCCTTGTCCTTGACGTGGGCGATCAGTCGATTGCCTCCAGGGAGTTTCCAGATGAGCTTCCCGCCATAAGGCGTCGGCACGATGGTCGGGTAGTCGATGATGATGTTCTGCTCGTGGACGTGGTTCGCCGCCTCGTTCATCACGTCGATCAGCTGCTCGACGAAGCGATTCACCACGCGGTCGTCCTCGGCGTCGGTGGCGCCCTGAGATTTGAAAAGTAAAAAAATTGGGTTGTTTTGTTGTGAACACAAAGCATCGGTTTGGAGGAGACGCACCGTCCGCAGAGGACGGTCGCTGGCTCGCTTCGTCGCCAACGAGGTAAACAAGGAGAACTCGTTGTTTTTTTGCGCATTTCTAAACAAAGGAGCGATCTGATTCTTCGAGAACTACTTCTACTTCGTCTCTAAAACTCCCGAACCACTCTTTCATCTGATAAGAAATAAACTCCGCCACCACCTCTCTTACCTGCTCATAGGCGTCATCGAAGAAGATATTGGTCTCAATCTCGTAGTACTGCGACTCCTCGGCGCCAAAGTCCTCCTTCGCCTTCGCCTGCGCCCACTGGTCCTTGTCCAGGCGCATGATCGCCTTCAACATCTGCAGCATCTCATTCTTGTCCTCGTGCCACATCGTCGCGCAGGCGAAGATCCGCACCGTGTCGTCGTCCTTCGGGTCGCACTTCGGATCGATTCCGTCCACGTCGTAGCCCTGGCTGGCGCACATCTCCGCCCACTCCTGCGCATAATCCCGTCCTCCGTCGTCCTCATCGTCAAAGTTTGACGCCCCCTCAAAGTACGATCCTGCGTCGACTTTTTCCGCTGCTCAAAGGTTCCGGTGTGGAACAGCTTCGCCCCCTCCTCGGCCTCCATTTTTAGCTCCTGGGCCCGGGAAAAGGCCCTCATCGCCTCTTCATCGCCGGCCGCCGCCGCCGCCTGCAGCGACAGCTTCTTCGCCTTCGCCTTCGCCGCCTTCTCCTCCTCTGTCTCCTCATCCTCCTTCTCCCCGTCGAAGACGATCTTAATTGACCGCCGATTCATCGCCAGCGACTGGTCAATCAGCACTGCATTGTACATTGGATTGACGAAGAGCAGCTCCGTGGAGGCGAGCCGCTCGCTCGTCTCCTTCCAAATATGAAGCGTCGCCGCAATTTGGCTGCACAGGCAGAGGAACCACAGCACGGAAACGAGAATATTCAGCCACCCGTGGCCGTCCTCGTAGCTGGAGCCGGTGTACTGAAAGGACCCGAGCGAGTTCATCGTGCCCATGTTCCAGAAGATGTACTGGAAGGGGCTGAAGCGGCTCGACAGCTGGCACTTGTCCTGGATCTCGAGGTTCTTCATCGCCCAGAGGAGGCTGACGGTGACCGGCACGGCGATGGTGACCGGTATGGCGAAGCTGATCTCTGGTACGTTCGGAAGATGACAAGGAGGAAGAGAAAGAGTTTGAGGTAAGTGAAACCGCCATTTTCTTATTCTATGTTTTAGAGCTTTTTAGCTCTCCCCAAAACTCCGTCATACCTTGAATGCACACCTTGCAGGTGAACTTGCCAAAGGCGTAGCACAGATAGGTCACGGCAATGTGCCCCACCAGGACAAAGAGCGGCCACAGGGCGAGGTCCACATAGAGAAGGTGGTGCTCGCTTTCCATCACTATCCCATCCATCTTCACCCGCGTCACCGGCACTGTCGGCGAGTGGAAGGCGTCGGTGAAGTTGCGGAACATCATCGTCGCCACGTCGTGCGAGTTGAAGCTGAACTCATTGAGGACCATCAGGCCGAAGATGAGGAGCGCCTTCCAGAGCATTGTGAAGCAGGAGACAAAGTAGCGGCTTTTGTTCTCCTCCAGGTCTCGGCGAGCCGCCTCGAGGAAGCCCAGGTAGCGGGGCATCCGCTCCGGGATCAGGTAGTTCTCCCACCACTCGCAGGAAACTGCCAGGGAAAAGGTTTTACTCAAGATTTGAAGATCAAGATTTTCACTTCGAAATGTCTTACCCAAAATCAACGCCACCGGAATCAGATACCACCGTTCCACCGCGTGGCGCTCATTGTAGCCAATCAGCGTCCAAAGAAGAACAGAAAGCAGCTGCAGGGCCAGAGTCACGCCCGTTATAACGCGGTTTGTGGAGAGGCCCATCGCCTTGCGGGTCTTCGCCTTCGTGTTCTCCTTGCTCATCACCGGGGCGCTGGTGACGAAGAGGCGGATGAGAGCGGGCAGGACGGCGACGTTGTTCATCATCATGGCGCCCTTGGTGACGTCCACGTAGGGCAGGATGAGGAACATGAGGATGGAGAGGCCGATGCAGTGGAGGATTCGAAGGTGAAGACCTAGGGGGTGGGAAGAAGAAGATCATGAAAAGAAGATCATCAACTGAAGATCATCAAGAAAAAGAAGTTCACCGCCACCACTCACCGTAGCCAGCGTCGCCAGCGAGCAGATCTTCGCCGACTTGAAGTAGCAGATCCTCAGCGCCCTCAGCCACGCAAAGACATAGGGCGCCACGATGGCAAAGTAGAGGCACCAGATCCAGGCGATGCGACTCAGGTGCTCCGCCCCGTACTGGACCTTGTAGATCTTATCGTGCTGCAGCGGCTCGTGGATCACAAAGGAGCGGTCGGAGTTGCAGACGGCGACGCTGTGGTTGACGGCGATCATCGAGGTCATCAGAAGGGTGGCCGCCTTGCTGAGCACGGCAAAGCCGAGCACGCAGAGGAAGGTGAAGACGTAGGCGGCGATCTTGAGCCACTGAATGCTGATCTTCACCCACTCGCTGTCCACGGTCTCGTCGTCGTCGGGCGGTGGGAGCGTTTCAAAGCGGTCCCACTCCTTGTCGTCGTCGTAGTTTGCGGGAGTTTGTGGAGTTTGCGGTTCTTCGAGGTTCGAACTGTACTGGCTTAGGTGCTTTCCTGGGTTTCGAAGGTGAACTCCTTCAGGGGACTCGAGGTGGTCGGGGTGCTCGAAGCTGGTGAACATGGCGTCGGGGTCGGTGGTGTGCAGCTGGTGGTAGTTTGATTTTTGTTGTTTTGAACTGGGAATTTGGAGGAAGTTTGGGTCGTGATGATCACCTTCTTCTTCCACTAATTCTTGGTCGTCCTCGAAGTGGCCCTCGTCGTCCTGGTAGGCCGGATTTACATAGCCATCGTTTAGTTTTGGAAAGGCCATCTTTTTTGCCTTCTTGAAGCTCACCGAGCGCATCTTTGAAAGTGGTCGATGGTGATTACCTCCACTACTGAAAAGATTTTGCTGGTTGAGCAGCTCGAACTCGCCGGCGCCATTCGGAGATGACGGTTGCCTCCCCTCGCCATTGGTGATGATGGGCGCCGAGCCGGGCGCATATTGGTCAGAAGTTTGGGAGGTGGTTGAGGTGTTCGATATTTGCAGGTGAAGTGGCTGTTTGTTGGGAGTTTGTTGGGAGTTATTTGAGGAGGGGTGATGGTAGAAGGTCGAATTTGATGAGGGCGGCGGCGGCGGCGGAGGAGGAGGCTCCATCTCGGTCACCGGATCGAGAGGAGTGAAGTGGCTTTGATTGTTCGACGACTGCCGCCTCGATTGCAGCTCATCAAAGAGCGACAGGTGGTCGGTGTTGCAGGTGGAGAGCGAGTCGAAGCGATCGATGTGGTAGGAATTGGGATTGGGATAAGGGTTAGGGGTGGTCATTCACGGGTTGAATCAAATTGTAAAAAGGGTTTTAAAACAGTCCAAAGTTGAGCATTTTAGTTGGGAATGGGAATAGGAAAAACTGGCAAGTCAGGACGGCGTGAGCAGTAGCCAGCAAATGCGATCTAAGGTGTAGCAAAACAGGTTAAAAGATGAGCCAGCTGTTGGAATGCAGTGAGATGGGATGATGGACATGATGGGAATTAGTGTAAGATGTAGTGTAAGATGGGTAAATCACGGCAACCCAATCACAGTCACTTTTGTCCGGATCACATTGGTTTGAGATTCGTCATTTACTCTCGCTCTCACAAACACATCCCTAATGCCACAGTTGCATCGTCTCTCCACCTTTACTACTGGATCATCGTTTGCAGTTTACTGATGGACATTCTTCTGTCGGCAAGACAGGACATCATCAGCATAGTCTTATTTTGTTGCTGCTGCTGTTGCTATCTAATTGCGGCGCAAATCGTTGCTGCTGTTGCCGAAAATATGATGATGATGATTTCTTTATTTTCTCTCCTTTCTTTCTTTCTTCTTTCCCCACTTTTGATTTTGATCTAATTTCAATAGCATGGACAAATACACACACACACACAACACACATAGTCATTTGTAAATAGGCATTTTAGTTAATGGTGATTGCCACACACAGGCAAACCACTTGACAGGAAAAGGACAGAGGAAAAGAAACAAAATTGTACAAAAGAGGTTTGTCACTAGGCAATGGAGAAAATAGGAAAGAAAAGATGAGAGCAAATATTAAATGTTGTTAGCCAAAGCATTTGGTTGCTTTTTGCAACAAATGAGTTCTTATGTTCATTGAGAAATTGAGGGGAAAGTGTCAGTGTCAAAGACACCTGTTGGCTGGCTGGAAACCGTAGTGAACTTGCTTGCTTGCTGTTTGTTGTTTTGTTCCGGCATGCAAATCTAGCAAAAAATTGCGGTTACTGGGCTCATCGGTAATCTCCACTTATACTACTACTACTTTTATCCCTCTACTCAGTTTATGCAATCAATCTCTAATTTCTTAATTAGCCCCTCACTTTTCCACTTGTTTCTAACTTTTCCCCTTTTAATTTTTTCCTCTCATTTTTAGCACCAAAAATAACCTTCACCGGCAGGCAGTCCTCAACGCCCTTGCAAAGCGACAAAAGGCTGAAACGCGAAAGAAACGAAACAAACGAAAAAAATTCAAAACTTATCACAACAATTCCCGAACTCTCCAAGCCGCTGGTATGGCGTTGGAAAAATTTGAACACGACCTTCTCATTGAGCCTCCAGTCGTGGTCGATCCTGTTGTTTCAAATTTTGCTGATAAGAGGATTCTCAAAGAGGAGGAGGAGGTGGTCGACTGTGACTCTGACTCTGATTTTGAAGATGATCTCCTGCTTTCAGACCGTTTTAACATTGACACTCGTTTTCAGCGCCTTCGCCTCAAGTACGAGCCCTACTTCCGGTGCTACATCAACGGCGAGGACCTCTGCGATTGCTCGCACTGCCTGGAAAGTTTTAGTCAAGATCCAAAGGGCGTCCTCTCACTTTACGGCGTCGAGCTGAGAGGGAAGGGCGCCAAGGAGATGTATCCCATTTTTAAGGAGGAGGAGGAGGAGAAAATCGAATCGCCCAGCTCAGTAGTCTCCCCTTTCAACTGTCGGCTTCAAAAGAAGTACAATCGAAAGAAGAAGATGGTCAACCTCGATTCGAACCTCGCCAAGGAGAAGTTCAGCCTGGCGCCGGAGGACGAGGCGACTCGGGCGCTGAAGACTGAGCTAGTGGAGACGATAGTCCTCGGAACGAGGCCTCCGAAGACGGCTCAGCAGCAGCAGCAACATGTTCCCAAATGTGTTCTCAAAGGACCCTCGGCTACTTTATCCTGCGGCCTGGACCTCGGCCACCCCATCCTCCACGGCGTCCGCAACTACTCGGCCTGGTCACGGGAAGACCTGCGAAGCGTCAACCCTCGCTTTCGCCCCCGTAGAAGCAGCAACAGAGGCGGAAGTTCAAACATCGATGACCACAAGGATCATCACCTGCACGGCTCCATCACCACCTACCGCTTTCGGTGCCTCTGGCCGGGCTGTGAGCGGCGGCAGCAGATTGAGGGCGACGTGGTGGAGTGGAACGTCCGCCGGCACATTCGCACCGTTCACCTCGGCTGCCCGGTGACGAAGTGGGAGGCGATGGAGAGCGGCCTCGATGTAAAGCGCATCGAGGAGGAGGAAGATAGGTGGCTGCAGGTGATCAGCTGCTCCAAATCTGCTGATGGGAGGAAGAAGAAGATTCTGAAGAAGGAGGTCAAAGAGGAGGAGGTGGAGATGATTGAGGTGAAGGTTGAGCTGAAGGAGGAGGATTGAATAGTACTTTGAAGCCCTTTCTTTTGTTTGTTTAAGTATGTAACCCCCTTTTCTGAGCTGTTTATATCTTTTGAATCTATTCCTTATGCCCCCTCCCCCTTTTCCCTGGTTATGTGATTGCATATCAACTTCAAATTGTAATATACTAATTAGTTTAGTTTTCTCCTTTCCTTCTCTTTTCTTATGGTGGTTCACCAAAAAATTTCCACTTGCTGGCCTAAAATTAGACATTTCTAATTTCTCTGTGTCTTGAATGTGGGAACTTGAGGGTTTGCTTTCTCAAGGCATCAGTATCAATGTTTTGTAGCACAGTAGCTGTCTGAGTTGACAGGCTCTATCTTCTCTGTCTGTCAATCAGTTGCCTGTTAATCCTCGTCACCACTACAGGCTTATCTCCATTGCCTCCATTGATTGTCTATTTGCCTATTTAGTATTGGAAGAGATTGTTTTTGCTACTGGCAATGCGTTTGATCAATTGGTGATGATGATGATGATGATGATAAGAGGATTTTGACAGGTTGGATAGGCTTCCAAGTTACTCATCGGGCGCTAAAAATCGGACCCATGCTTTTTTCAGTTTTTAAAAAAGTGATATTTTCATTCAACAGGTGGCGACACTGTTTGATTAGTTTGAAAAATCGGCATTTTGATTTCCCGCTTTTTTAAAGTATTTTATTGGTTTATTTCATTATTTCAACGACAACAAAAATCCCCAGCATTTTATTACTTTTTCTTAGAATTGACAACTAATCTTATTTACTTGCTTTTCTCAAACAACACCTTTTAAATTAAAAATCCAAGAAAAGGAAAGTGTTTAGCGCCAAACTAAACAAAATCAAATCCGAACAGCAAACAAGCGATTGAGCACGGTTTTCACTAGAAAAGCAAAATATTGTTACAACGCATCAGCAGCAGCAACAGTTCCAGATGCAA
Source organism: Tyrophagus putrescentiae (assembly GCA_024499935.1). Classification (NCBI taxonomy): domain Eukaryota; kingdom Metazoa; phylum Arthropoda; class Arachnida; order Sarcoptiformes; family Acaridae; genus Tyrophagus; species Tyrophagus putrescentiae. The sequence goes on from JAMZRA010000007.1 coordinate 8,626,898, forward strand.
ACGAAACGAACGCATTTGCACATCTCAGCAGCAGCAGCTTTTCATCCAACTGCACAAAAAAGGTTCAGGAAAAAAGCACTTTCTAAATTACTCAGAAAACCACAGAAGCGAGACTAAATGATTGTCAGCAGCAGAAGAAGAGGATGATGATGATGACAGCAGCAGCAGCAGCTTAAAAACACAACTGGACAATAAATAACAGGCAACTAAGCATGAAGTTAAAAAGAAGCATCAGCAGCAGCAGCAGCAGCAGCTTCTCGGTTTGTCAAACACAGTAGAAAAAAGGAGATTAGTAGCACTTTTTGCTTTTTAACTTCAGCTGAAAAAGTTGCAACAGTTTTTCACCATCTTTTTTTTCCTTCTTCTTCGTTTTACCATCCATCACTGACCACACACACACACATTTACTCGTCAGTCCGTCAGTCCACTCCATCCAAAATCTGGTCACGGTCCAACTGGTGCATGGCCAATTAGGAGAGAGCTAGGAAAAAGAGGGAGGGAAGAAAAAGTCAAAAGATTAAGAGAGGGGGCAGAAAATTAGAGGAAAAAAAGAGGAAGAAAAGAAGATGATGGAGTAAACGAGGAGGAAGACGGGGGCAAAATGGAAAAAAAGATTGTGAAGGTGGAGAAGAAAATTGCTGCCGCTGCTGATCAGTGGCTGCTGCTGAAAATGGAAGAAAATTAGAAGAAAAAAGAAAAGAAAGAAGAAGAAAAGACAATCGACAGAAGCTGTCAACTTTGCACTGCTATCAGCTTTCCACCATCATCGCTTCACAGTTCTCATTAGCAAAAAAACAGAAACAACAGAAAAAAAAGTTCAGTTCGTGTCTCCAATTAAGTGAGGTGGTGGTGGTGGCAGATAGCTACTTACCTTTTCTTCTTTTTCTTCTTTCAATTGCAGAGATTTTTGCCCTTACAAGGACACCTTCAGCACGACGATTAGAAAGTGGCGTGCTGCTGAGGTATTTTCGAGCTGCTGTTCCCTTACTTGGAAAAAGATTGGCAAACAAGGTACTGCCTGGTGGAAGAGATGATAAGGAGGAAGTGGTGATACCTACTTCTTTTTCTGAAAGCAGACTTTTCTGATAATTTTAAATGTGTGAAGGAGGGCAGGAACACAGTAGTACAGCGCTGATAAGAGAAGGAGAACTGCTTATCAGCGCAAGCAAACTAATTAGATGTCCTCCTCTTTTCTTTCTCACAGCTCAAACAAACAGCTCTTCTTCAACGGCTAAAGAAATTGAAGAAGTTGTCAACAGGTACCTAAGAGATAGTGTGTGACACGGTGTGACACCAAATGACAAAGACATCAAAGTTGAACAAGGGCTAAAAGAGGCTGTGTGAGCACAACAAGAATAACTGATAAAGTCAACAATGGGAAATTAATTGCTCAACCAACAACAGCAAAATCTTCTGTGTTTTGCTTTGAACTCTGAGACCCTGAACACCAGATTGAACTTTATTTAGTCATCATTATCAGCAGCAGCACCACCACCACCACAACAACAATCCTTTCAGCCGCCACCACTGTTTACACAGCCAATTAATTGTCCTCTTTAGGTTCCTTCATTTTTTCTTCATCTGCGTTTCCGACTCTTTGAAATTCGTCATCCTTGAAACAGCAGAAGCAGAAACAGCAGCAGCAAAACTTGAGAATGGCAAACAACTTTACTATTACTTGCCTTGTTTTTTGCCGCTGCTGCCTTGAACTGCTGCTGGCAAGCTGGAACAAAGCTGGTGGTGGTGCCTCTGAGTTCTTCATCTTCATTTTCTACTTCTTCTTCTTCTTTACGATCGATCACATCTACTTCTCAATCCACTTCACTTTAGAGAGCAGTAATCAAAATCAGAAAGCGGCAAAAAGAGAGAAAGCAAAAGAGTACTACCAAACTCTTGAGGATCCCTCTCACTGTTCTACTCTCCCATATGGTTTGGTCGTAGAGTTCCATTGCTGCCAAACGACAACGACGACTACGAAGAATCCCAATCATAAAAAGGGCATCCCGACACTTCGTTTGCTAGCTCCCTCGCTTTCTCCAAACGACCATCTGTGGCTCTGATAGCAAAAGCGGCGGGCACTTACTTCTTCTCCTTCTTCTTCTTCCAGCTAATCGTCGTCAAAAACAGAAGTAGTTGCTCAAAAGTAAGTGCTCTCCTTTTCTTTCTTTCCTTTCCTTTTCTTCTTCTCTATGCCACCAAATGTCCGCCGAGCAGTTCGAAGTGCCTTCTTCTTTGCCTTCTTCTTCTTCTTCTTCTTCTTCTTCTTCTCGGGAATTGACAACACTGCAAACGGCAAAGAAATGTGCTCTCCGAGAGGCCTTGAGCAGCTTTCTTCTCTGAACTAAAGAGCGAAAATGAAAATTGAAATGAGAAGAAGTAAAGCGAACAAATGTGTTCACAGTGTGTGAGTGTGACAAGGACCTCTTGAGCTGCCTCCTCTTTCAAAAAGAAAGAGAAAGAGGGGTATTAAAAGTGGGAAGTGTAAAGTGTAGGGGTAAAAATAGAGTCTGAGAAATAGAAAGAGGGAGCGATGCTGCCCATTCATTTTGCCCATTCATTTGGATTAGCTTAAAACCAAAAATGAAGATGCACAGTTTTTTTACTTCTACTTTGCAGGGTGGCCCCTTACTTTTTACTTTTTCTCAGCTCAGAATGATAGATCGGTGGTCATAGTCACAGAAAAAAACTGCAGACATATTTTTTCTCTGTAAATTAGTGGTGGCAGTAAATTGGAGAATCAAAAAAGCCACTCAAAAGTTGCGCAAGTTGTACAAATTGTCGAGGTTGCAAAGATGTGTGAGAAAGAATGAGAATGAGAGAAAGAGGCGTCAAGTCAGTGAGCCGGAACGAAAAAAATCTTAAAAACGATGATGATGAGCTGCAGTACGCCACCAGCATTTGCATTTTTGAGAAAGTCTCTCTCTTTTTCTATTTTTTAGTTTTAGCTTGTTTTCGTGTTCGTGTAAGATAATTGGCCGTTTGTGTTTTTCTTCCTCTTTTTATTTTTTTTTCACTTTGCTTGTCTCATTGCTGCCTTGTGCATCAGTTGCAGTCAGTTGCAAGTCCTTAACCCTGCTGCCAGATGGGAGCCAGTTTTCCCCATTTACATATTTTCTTTTTCTGCTGTTTAGAGAGTTGTAAATTTAGCCTTGAAGTTGAACTCTGTTGCCACACACACACACACTGTCTGGTTGAGATTTGATTTGAAGAGAGTTTGTACTACTACAACTGCTGCTGCGGCAAATGTGTGCGACTTTTCCGCTTTCTTCTGTTTTTTTCAGACTTTAAGATTTAAACTTTGAAGACAAACTGTTTGACTTTTGGCTTAATTTTTGCCTTTATTTTGTTATGCTTTTTCTAAAATGTGTGTGTTGAATGTAATAACTGCCCGTCTGCCCGTTTGAAGTTTCTATTTCTGATTTTGTCAAAGTCTAAATAATAATAATTCGGCAAAGGTTTCTTTGTCGTCAGCTAGAGTGAGACAACAAAAAATGAAGTTGAGCCTGTTCATGACGTAAGAAACAGGCAATTGTTTTCTATACTTTAGGTAACAGAAGAAAGATTAGGTAAGAACACTCACACACTCAAACTCAAAATCATTTTTAAAAGAGAAGGTCTAAACTAAACTCTCTCTCTCAAGTGCGTGCAATACTACTCTTGTGCCAATACTCCAACAAAAAAAATTGAAGTGAAAGTGAGTGAGTGAGCTTTGCCGACGACGACGACGCTTTCAACACGGAAGCGCAAACAACAAGAGAACAGGAGAGCACTTGAGCAGTTTTATGCTTTTTTTTGTACGGCCAAAAATACAGCAATAGTCTACTTGATGATCGATCGATGTGCCGTACAGTTGTACAAAGCACCAGAGCTTTTTTGGGGCATTCTTTTTAGTGCTGTGCCAGTGACTAGAAACCGTGTCACCGGAGATTTAGGCGTTGATAATAAGGAGAGAGCTATTTTTTGCTGGTGACGGCGGTTAATAAGCTTTCCTTCTTTCTTTTGGACTGTTTCTCAGCCCTTTTACTTTTGTTGTTTGATATTTGCCTCCTTTGGTTGTGCTGTGATATCTTTGAGTGTGTAGTAATAATTTTTTTGCGCCTGTTTGTTTGTTTGCCTACACTTTCATTTGCTGCTGTCAATGTCAACGGCGTATTTGCATGACGGCGGCGGCAGCAACGGTCGCCGGTTAGACGTGGGACTTGCAACTTTTTTTCATTGTTAAAAAGTTTTTTGTACAACAGTCAGGCAAAAACACGGGAGCAGATTTTTTAATTCTTAGAGTTTTTTCTTTTTTAACAGTTTCCCATTACCTAAACCAGAGTTGACCTTTTCAAAGCACGGACTAATTTATGCCTACTTTAGTTTTCCACTATTTGAAGGTCACACCTTCTTTGGTGAGAAGGGAGAAAAAAGAAAGAAAAGGGATAAAGTTCGATGGAAAGAAAGGAGCTGCTGAAGATGCTAATCCCTGATCACGGCGCAGACTGCTGCAACAAGCTTGCCAGCTTGGCTGCTAAATCCTCCTCTCTCACTTGTCAGATTTGATTTCCATTGTTCTCTTTCTTTTTTCCCCTTTTTCTTTCTTCTTCTGTCGACGGATGCTTAGGACGCACTCGGCTTGATTTGTTGCGGCGGCGGCGGCGTCAGTGCATGTAAATGATGCTTTCATGTGGATGCGGCAATCGCCACCTCTCCTCTTCTCAGGTCGCCAGGCAGTCTGGGAATGAGCATTGTAAATAATACAGAGTTGCCGAGTTTGTACAAGTGTTTTTACTGTTTATTGCCACCACCCAAAGTTTTGTTACCAAGTCGACCTTTCTCTAATTAAGTTTGATTGGAAATAACAATAATGTTAGTGGAATGAAAGTGGAAAAAGAAGATTGAAACAGCAGCAGCAGCAGCGGACATTAACCTAATTTTCGATCGTTTTTAGAGAGGATATGCAAATTTTTGCGTGTGTAATTGTGTGTTAACATTGGTAAGCATTGTTCGATCGATTGTATCATTTTTTTCTGTTTTTTGTGGTTGCTCTCTGATTGCTGCTAATTGGAGAGAGAGAGAGTGAGAGTTAGATTAATCAGAAAACTAGTATGCTCGCTAAACTCCCCGCTCTTGAACTAGTAAACTTGAATTTTTAGCAAACTAACAACAATGAGATAACAAATGATGAAAGTGATTGAATTAAGTAGTAGCAGCAAAAAAAGTACGCCTTTTATTACTTTTTATTCTTCAGCAAGAGATTAATAATTTTTTTACTAAAGGTAAAGAGAGAGAGAACGAAGAAAAAGTGAGTTTTCCAAGTGCAAGCTTGCTCTTACCCCGGAAACTTCATCATCATCACATCGAGTTGATGATTAATTTATCAGCTAGCCAGTAGTGTCAACAGTTGTGGTTTCTCACCTTTATTACCTGCTAAAAAACTACTGGAAATACGCGTTCAAAAAGTAAACATTGAGCATACTGTTTTTTTGCACTGTATTTACACTGCTCAACACTTTCCAAAGAGTTTCTCTTTTCTCTTTTCTTCTTCCTTTTCACCATCAATCTATCCCCCCCTAAAAAGGTGCTTTATCATTTTGCCTCGCTAATGAGCTAACTCCGCTTTGACAAACGCCTGGCAAAATAAAAAAAAGAAAAGAAGTATTGAAAGTGAAAGTGCATCAGTGGGCGGATAATTAGAAATGCGCAGTTGATTTCGGCGTTTGCTTGTGGTTTTTTGTTTGTACAGTTGACGTGTGATGGAAAAAAATGAAAAGAGAGGAAGAGGTGGAAAGTTGTGAAGAAGAAGAAGAAAATGTGATGCATCCATATGACAAATGGGTGTTTGCCAAGCTTGGAGTGCCAAACGAATGAGCAAAAAAAGTATTTAGTGAGATATCGTTTGCTGGCTGGCTGGCTGAAAAATAAAACAGTGACACAGTGAAATCGACTGAGTCGAAGATCATTAGCATCATCATCATTAACTTTGAAGTGGGGGAGGAAATGTAGACTGCTCAATTTTTTAAGTTTGTTTTAGTTTTTTCAAGTTGTTGTTAAAATGAAGCTGTGTGTAAAAAAAATTTGAAAAATGTTTTTTTTTGCTAGAAATTTGCAGCAACAACAACAAAAGTAATGGTCGTTTTCCATTACCTATGTCGCCCGCGCGCACATTTTTTATTTTCACATTTTTTATATTTTTGTCTGAATTACCTTGGCTGAGATTGCAATTTGTTGTAATGTGTCTTTGAGAGTGTGTTTCTTTTTCTTTATCATTTCTTTTCCGCCTCAGACTGTATTTTTTGTTCATTACTACTTTTCTCTCTCATTCAAATGACAATAAAAATGAAACGAAGGCACAACAAAAGGTACGAGAGGCACTCAATCATCTTGGGTGGTCAAAAAGGATGAAAACTCAAATGTCGGCAACAGCAAAAGAAGAAAAAAATATTTAAAACTTGCCTAGTTAAGCATCTCACTTTCAGTATCACAAAAACAGCTTTTCTACTTTTCTTACCTCTTTGATTGCCAATGGCTTTCTGTAATCTGATAACACACACAGCCAGCTTTCCTGTGAAGTGCATTGAACAGTTCAGTTCACCTTCGTTTTCAATTAGAGCCTGCAATTAGTGTGAGAAGAAGATGAAAAACAAGAAAATAAAAAAATAGATTTCCCACTTTGAAGGTCACCTACCACCAAAGACACTGACACTGTCACTCTGGGCACCCTCAAAAGACACATTACATTTCTCTAGGCTCTTTTCACTTTGTCCATTAGCGTCCTGCTAATGCTCTACTGCACAACCTTCTTTTCCTTCCTTCCTCTTTTCTTTCCGTCGGCTAATGGCCACCTTCCTTTTTCTCTTCTTCTTTTTTTCTCTAATCGACAACAATCTCACCTTTTAACTTGCTCTCTCTCTTATCAACTCTGTCCATCGACATGTTATGTCAATTGCTCTGCTTGTTTTTCACTAAAGAGAGAGAGAGAGAAAGTCCAGCGACACCTGACAGATTGGAGGATTGATTGCCGCTGTTGTTCTGTTGCTAGTTAAGCACCTAGTGTTGTTAGTAGTGCAAGCAAGTGTGTCTACCTGAAGCTATTTGTTGGGCTTTCTTTTATTTCATTTCATTAATAGACGGTTTTATGTTTTTATTTTTTCTCTCTTGCAAGACTTGTAGGTTTGAGTTTTTCTTGTTATTGAAAAAGGCTGAAAAAGAATTCTACTGTCGCTTTTACTTGTCACTTTTACACGGACAAATCAAAGTTGTGGTGGTGGTGGTGCTGTGTACGGCAACAAATGATAACTAATAAATGATTGTGTGACCAAACCTGAAATAAGAAAGAAAATGCTAGCCTTTCTTTTTCAATATGAATTGTGTGAAAAAGTGCAATTTCACATTTTATACTTTTTTTATTGAAAAGTTTTGCTCGCTTTATTAAGCTTTTTAAAGTTGAACAAAAAACTGTAGCTTGAACTTTCTTCTTCTCAATAAAGGCAACAAGAAATTAAATTATTCAAGCACATAATTTACAGCCTTAGTTCTGTTGGCAAGAAGGAAAATGACATAACTCAAAGCAAGCTGTTTTTGCTTGGTGGAGTTTTAAAACCTTAAAAAAAGGTGCTCAGTCGTGTCAGTCACGTTTTGTTGGTGGCTATTATTTTTCACCTTCTACTTTTGTATTTTGTTTTATTCATTTCTGCATTACTACAAATCAAGCACACAGACTAATCTAATTAACACACAGTACAGGTATTGTAGCAAATAACACATGGACACTATGATGTCTGTAGGCGTTCGGACAAGTGTGCAAAGATTTGAAAGACGCCTTGAAAAAATATTAGCAAGACAAATGAATATGTAGCAGCAGCGGCAGCATCAGTGCAATGCAGATTTATTTCTCAATCTGCCGTTTTTAGTTGGTAGTGAAAATCTGTGACTTTGAAGATTAAAATTCAGTGGAAAAACGTGTGCTGGTCAACACCACCATCAAACATAAAGCATTTTCTCATTTAATTAATTTTTAGTTGTCGAGTTCTAGTTGGTAATTTATGAAAGAGTACAAAATGGTAGTCCAAAAATGGAAAAACTTCCGCAATTCTTTGGCTGAACTTTTAATCATTTAATGTTTTTTAGTGAAGTGGAAGTGGCCATTCAACTCTCTGCCTTTGTTTTTTGAGCTTGACGTTTGAAAAAGAAGTGAATCGGTAATTTACGGTGCAATGCAAATTTTTTTGGTTTGCTCAAGAAGGTGTCATTGTTTTTGTTGAGTTGATGATGACAAGTGCTGAAAAGTGCAGGGAAAAGTTCAAGCCAAAGAAGAGGACAAACAAAAAGGTAAAAATGTCAACGCTAACGGGTGGTCTGCATTTTTCAAACCCTAAACATATTTAAATAAAGCAGAATAGGTAATATGCAAAGTGTTTGTTTACCTTGCTTTGTTTTGCCTTGACATTCTTTTTTCCGTTTTTCCAAACTTTTCCATGCCCACTTCTACTACTACGGAACTACTACAGGGTGATCAAAAGAGGCTGATAAATCTATCACATTTTGGCGGGACTTAGATGGTATCACACTGAGAACTGGCACTGTGGTGACACCGCTGCTGCGGTCAATTTGAGGCCATTAATCATTTTGGCTGGCGGACAGTTCTACCACCACAGGACATTTGCATGAGGTGGACAATTAGGCTAATTAGTTCGACAACGAGCAAATGAAGCAAGCAAATGAAAAAAACCTGTTTTACTACCTAGATCAGACTGCTCTCTTTCTCTCTCTTTCTTGCTGTTATCTCGTTTAATTGACCTACTGTCTGTTCAATTAGTGCACCTCCAAGTGAGAGAGCGAAAAGAGAAAATTCCGTTTTACGACTCTAAAATAAACTCCTGTCGGATTTTTTTCAACGAATTTCCAGCCGAGACTGTCTGGCCACCACTTCTGTCAACTTTGTCTGTGTTTGCCTGTATTTTTCTCTATTGACTTGCTTTATTCTCTCTGTTCTGCTCAGTTCTGCTCAGTTCTGCTCAGTTCTGCTCTGTGATCTCAATTAGCGGTGTCATTAATGATGTAGCTCTAGCACTCTAGCCCCAAAACGATTGCAAACAGTACAGTACAGTACACCACCACCACCAGCAGCAGCAGCAGAGCACGATTATCACGACTGGACTCGAATATCGATTACCAACTGTTCACCTTAACTGCTCTCTCTCAGTGCTCAATTGAGCGGCAGAATTACGACCACCACGACCACCACCACCACCACCACCACTTCCAACAACACTAGCATCATTAACGCTTCCAACCAACAAAAATTGGGCAAGTCTCCCTGGATTGATGGTGGAACACTGGCTGGAGATTGTGCTGGAGAAAGCGTGAGCATATGCGAGCTCACTACTGCTAACCTTGGCACCACTACTGCCGAAAAAGTAGGCTTAATCATCATTAAGCTCGGTAGTAGTAGTAGTAGTAGTAAAAGTAGTGTGACGCGTGCCCAGCAGCCAGGGCCCGGGAAAAGGCCAGATGGCCGTCGGTCAGTTGGAGTAAAGCTGCTGCTGCTGTTGTTGTTGACTGTTGCGGACGTCCTCTTTTTCTCTCTCGGGATTTCTCTCTTTCTGACCAGTGCAAAAGTCAACCATAAACGTTCCAACCCGCAGCGGCGGCGGCAACTAAATCACCAAATGGGCAATAAATATTCAGTATTCAGTGGAGAGAGAGAGAGGAAGGAGGCCAATCCCTCTCTCCCCTCTCCCAATCTCTCTCGGTAATGGTTGTAAATCTCCAAAGTCCGCTTAGGAACAGTGCTTTGAAATGAAATAATATAAATTTGTGCTCTTTAGCCTTAAAACGGTACCGCCGCCGTTTTTGAGCTCCAAATCGATTAGTGCTTAGGTGAATGTCTGCGCGCGCGTGTGTGTGTTCGACATCGTGTAATACGAGTGAACAGAAGTTTTTGTTGTTGTGTAACTCGCTGGTGTTTAACTTGAAACGATTACAGCAAAATGATTATTAGAAAAAAAAGGAAAATGCCCACCTGGGCGGATTTTAAAAGCAAAATGGCAGAAGAAAGCGAAATCGTGTGCTCACTTAAATTACCTTCAAAAACTTTATCTTTTTCTGTCATTCAGAATTTTATTCTTTTATTCCGAAAAAAAGCTGTGTGTGTGCTTTTAACTCGCTCACAGTAGGGTGACAGCAACGGTGGGCAAACATTAATAACCGGTCTACTAGTTAGGAAACGGGCACAGTTGACAAGGAACAGAAAAAAAGAGGAGAACTCCTGCGACAACAAACTCACTGTCTGTTTACCTTCTTCTTCCTCTTTTTCAACAAACTGTCCTCGGGCCACCTTGGCCTGCCACGTGCTGCTCCGGCTGTCTTCTCTTTACCAGTGCATCAAACTATTTATGATCAGCACCTCCTGCTTTGCAGCATTATATGCTAAATTATTTACGATCCAGCAGAGCAGCAGCAGCAACAGCAGCATTTGAGGCAGCAAATGAAAGGGACACGCGATCTGCTTTCACTCGATCGTTTGCTTGCTTGCTGTGTGCTGTCATTTTGTCAGCTGTCGCGAGCAAGGAAAACAGTACAGAGCAGAACAGAGCAGAGCACAGTTTGGCACAAAGTGGCCTAGTTTTCGATTTCGATAACGTTAACGAGACTGAGACAGGGTGATCTGAGCAGGGGTTTTGAATTTCCACTGACACTAGGGTCCCCACACTAACAACAATTTGCACTCAGTGGTTCAGCCAAACAACAGTGTTAGAGGAGAACTGAATGGGGAAAAAGTGGGAGACAAATTGCAGATTGTATGTGTCTGTCTGCCTGGGGCACATGGACAAACAACTGACGCAAGAGAGAGGTGAAAAGCTAGGGCCCAGGCTTGGGTGCCTGCCTTTTTATTGATTGTAATTGACGAATTGACGCAACCTCAATGGTGGTGGTGGTGGCCCTAGTGGTTCTTTTCTATTCAATAAAGCTCTCTCTAGGCCCTCAAACTGAGCAATTGTGTGTTGTGTGTTCTCGGTTTGCATGGCACACACACACACTCACTGAACACAGTTCCGGTCAAAACTGTCAATGGTGGTAGTGGTTTGTGGTTAGCAGCAGCAGCAGCAGCAGCAGCAGCTCACCGCTTTAATTTGATCCTCAAGAGCGATAATGAGAGAACTCTAGGGCCCTAGTAGTGGATACTCCCGAAATTGGATACCCAAATCGGATGGAGATGTTTGGTGTTCCTTTTTCTTTGTGTTTGTGATCTAAAAATTCACTCAATCTCCGGTCCGGTCCTTTAGGCAAAGATAAAGAGAAAAAGAAAGAGGGGCGCTCTGATTTGAAGTTGATTGAGATCGACAACCGACGACCGACTTTGTTTGCCTAATTTTGGGTGGTTGAAAGTGAAAGTGCGCCTCCACTTTACTCTCTCCACTTCACTTCACTTCATTTACTTATTTTAGCTTCAGTCCAGTCTACTCGAACTTAGGTGTCAAGTTCTGCTGATTGATCGGTCAGATAGACTACTTTTGCTGCCCTTTTGTTTGAGCTGAAAAAGGAGGCTAGACAGGTTCCAAATGGAACTGACATGACACGCCGAAAAAGAACAGTAGTCAATGTTTTTTTTGGTGTATTTTTAAATGATTTTAGGAAGCAAAAAAACTGTTTTCTGTCAAAGTACTACCGCTACTCGTTTTCAGTTGCAAAAAGCCAAAAAAAGAAGTTTAAAATTTGCAACTCACGTCGGAGACATAACTTCTTTTTTCTCTTTGACTACTTGAACTTGTTTGCTCACAGGCTGATGACGATTACGCTGATTGATAAGATTGATCAAGATTGAAAGAACAGAGAAAGAAAAAAAGAAAGAGCAAACGACTTTCTAACAAAAAAAAATGATTTTAAAAATGTAAAAAACGAAAGGTTAAGAGAGAGAGAGAGAGAGAGAAAAGCTGTCCTTTGCTGATGATGACATGATGAAGAAGGTAGAGAAGAAAAGAGGAGAGAATGATTAATGGATGAAGATTAATGGCTGATGATGATGTAGATGATGATGATGATGCGGACGATGTCGTCGTCGTTGATGTCAAAGTCGTTGATGAACATGATGATACTCCTCGTTTTTTCTGTTCAAGGTTAAGGAGGAAAAGGGGAGATCGACAAGACAGATGTGTCCCATTAATGCTAGTGCAGAAGATGTTGTGCACTTTTTCGGTTTTTCTCTTTTTTCCTTCTCATCTTCTAATCTAATTACCCGTAATGGTAATTATTATGGTTTTCAGTAGTGCTCTATTGAAAAGTGAAAGTGTGGTCTGGCCATCATTTTCAGAAACATTGAGCTTGGGGATCTGTCTGTGTGTGGTGTCCTCCATTTATCACTGCCTGAAAACTATCTTTGATAACAAAAAAAAATTGTCGCATGCATCTCATGTTTGAAAGTGCTCGTAAAAGATATGTTTTGCTAGAAATGTCAAACTAACCTTCGATTGTGAAAAACGACAATTAATTGTCTGCTAATAATAAATTCTAGCCAAGAGCAATACTGTCGTTCGAGGAATGTGAAAGAAATATTCATTACTGTGTCATTACTGTGTCATTGTGTGTCGTTCAGTTTTACTACTACTTTTTGCTAATGAATTGCTTAGAGAAAAAATTGCAAATAAAAAATCGATTGCCAGAAAAAAAATTCTCAACTGTTTTGTTTCAGAATAATTGACACGTTTTATTCTGTTTGAAGAATAATTTTGGTCCTAATCAAGCTTTTCCTAATTACAAAACTCAAGTACAAACAGACCGACTGTCAGTCAGGTAGATAGTCCTCAATTTAGCAAGAGATAATGAGAAAGCGAGATTTTGAGCTAATTATTCCCATTCTGCTGATTACTCTCCACTCCACTTCTCCGCCCCCTTCTCAGAGATTTGTGGTGTTCTTCTCCTGTTTGATAAAAAAAATTGTGATTATTTCCTAATTTTTTTAGTGCCAAACACTCCAAAAGATGGCGCTTTAGCGGGGGCACACGAGCACACTTTACACCAGTACAGTCAGTGTGGAAGCCATTGCCTCTCTCTCATTGGCTCTCTCTCTCACTTGGCAACGATGCCTCTGAGTTTGTCTGCTTGTCAGCCGCCGCCGCAGACGAGCTCTGCAGTTGCCAATGAGACGCCGACCAGTTCGCCTCGTGCCTCTTCTGCCTCAGCATTTTCTCTGTTTGCTCCGTCAAAGCCAATTTCCACTTTGCAGCTTTCCCTCCACTCTGCTCTTTGATCTTCCTCTTCTCAATTTGACAAAATATTTTTTACTTTGTACCTTCACAACCAGCAATTTCTCTCTGCTGCCTAGACTTTCCTGGTTTCGGTTACTAAAGAAGCAACTACTAAAAGAGGCAACTATCAGCAGCAAAGAAAGTCAACAGTTTTTTCTGCGTCTCATCGTCGTTGTCGTTGTCTTGTCTTCAATTTCGTCCGTCTTTTCAACTTTTTTGTACACCACCACCACCATCATTACTACCAGTGTCTTGACGGTGACAAGAGAAAACTGTGTTTCCCCTTCAGCTCAGCTCAGCTTTCAACTTTGTACAACTTTCACTCTACCGACAAGTGACAACAACAACTGCAGCAGCAGCAAGTGACGTGTACCTTTCTGCCATTACCCTTATTACCTGTTCTGTTCTTCTTTTCACCATACCAACCAAACGACCGATCATCAACATCATCCGACTAACGCCGCTTGGTCGTCGTCAACAACAACAGAAGAAGAAGAAGAAGGAAGTGTTTCTATTTGTTTCTGGTTACCTAGTTTTTCTGTTGTTTGTCAGCAGTGCTGCTCTGAGCAGTGCTCTGAAAGTAGAGAAGAACCGATTAACTGATCTGTATTTGTTTCTATCGTTTTGCATCTGTTTTGGTGCTTTAAATTGTGTGCTAAAAATCACCCTTTTCTAAAAATCATCAATTCTGAAAATTTTCCCCGACCTGAATTTATTCAGACCATCACCACAACTCAACTTCAACATTACCACCACCACCTTTCTGCTTTTCAAATCGCCGTCATTTGTCACTTTTTCCTCTCCCTCTTTATTCATTCATCTCCGCCGGTCATTTGTCTTCTTCCACTTCTATTCTGATCTCGACCTTCACCTTCACCTTCTTCTGCGTCAGGTAAGTCGCTGCTCACAGCGAGAACATTCTTGCCCTTTTCTCTTTCTTCTATTCTATTTCTCTCTCCTCTGTTTACACTCTACATCTCAATCGTCAGTGAACTATGACCTTCTCAGGCAAAGGGTGGCCAGGTAAAATGCAGCGACACACCTATTTGAGGGACGCATTAGCAAAAGGCAGCCAGGTTTTCTTCTTTTGCCATTGTTGCCGTCTTCTTATTTTCTCTACTTTTCCTCGCTTCACTAAGTCGCTGTGCAATCGCCGAGTGCAAAAAGACTTTCAGACAGACAGACAGACTTGCAGACAGAGCCAAAGACAAGCAGACAAGAGTGTGCCTCATGAGCCGCAAACGAGCTCTCCATTCTTTTCCTTTACTTTTTCCTCTCTTCATTACCTGCTTTTAAAAGCTGGCAGCAGGCAGAAGGCAGGTAAGAAAGGGTTTATTAGTGAGCAGAGGCAGCAGCAGCATTTGCAAATGAGAGTTGCAGACAGAGGGCTCAGACGAGTGAGTGGTCGAAAAAAGAAGGAGAGAGAGAGTGATGACTGACAGACAGACGAATTATCGGGAAAGTAAAGGTAGAAGAAGGGGTCGAAAGAAGAGAAAGGGCGGGGGGGGGTGAAAATCTTTGCAAAATCGAAGAGAGTTGCAATTTGCAGCAGCTGTGGAGTGGTCACAATCGATCACACTGCAGAAACTGTTCTGCTTATGCCATGCCACATTTGCACATTTGTAAACTAACCACCACAGCTCAGGTAAAAGGTCAGTCCGTCAGGCTGTTGTTCCCTTTCATGTTTTCTCCTTTTCTCCTTTTCTCGCTCTCCTGTTTCAGCCTAGAGGCTAAAGGGCAAAGGTAAGCTCGCTTTCTTTCTTTGAAAGCTGCTGGCTTCCTGTCCCTGGCATTTGCTGCTGTGGTTGTTGCCTGGCTGCTGCTGTCGGCACACAGCTACTGTTGCCCATGGCTTCAATCTCTTTCTCCGTTTCGTTCTGCGTTTTTCTTTTTTCTGCTTTTTGTTGACCTTTACTTGCTGTGTTTTTGTGCTGCTGCTGCTGTTGCTCAATAGAGAATGCCAACAGCGATGTCGTTATTGTCGTCGTCGTCGTCGTCGGTGTTGGTTCTTTCTTCTTCTCTCCCTCTCTTGACTTTTAGGCTTCCTTCTTCCTCTTTATTCTTCTTTCATTCTTTTATTCTTCTTTTCAGTTCTTTTCGGTTCGGTTCCCGTTGTTTGCCCAACACTGTCGGGTGCTGCTGCTGTTGCTCTGGCTATCGGTGGCCTGAATTTCTTCCTTCCTTCACCTTGATCAGATTTTACGGCGGCAGCAGCAGCAGCCGAGGTAAACAGCGGCACATAAAAGAGAGAATGTAGAAAAGAGACTGAAATGAGCTAGCACAGCTAACCACCTGTTGATCGATTTCAGTGGCCAGCAGTTGGTTGGCTTGCCTAGGGCCACCGACAGCTTGACTTTTTTCTCGCACTTTTTTCTGTCAAAAAATGTTTGACCTCCTCTTTTACCTTCTCCTCCTGCTCATTGTCTCAATTATCTCGTCCTCATCAGCAGCAGTGATCAGCAGGATGAGGTAGCAAGGAGACGAGAAACGAAAAGAAGACCGAGCGGTCAGCTTTTTTTTCTCTCTCTCTTTTTATCTAACTAGCGTGGCAGAAATTATTTGCCGCTGTTTTCTTTCCTTTTTACCTTCTTTCTCCTGCTGCTGACCATAAAATGGTGATCATAAAGTTAAATAGAGAGGAAGAAAAAGTCTACTGGAACTGAGTTGAGAAGGAACTGCAGCAACAGATTTTTTTGTGCGCAAGACAGAAGTGGCAGCGGCGATTGAGAAGGAATTTCAAGGGCCACCGAGGTGGCTCGTGTCCGTTTGCACTTCTTCTTTTTCAGTTCTAATGTGTGTCTAGTCTAGTCTGGTGGTTGCCTAGACCCCCGCAAAAGATGAGGTTTCTGAGAGTTTCTGCCTGAGGTAGCTTCAGCTTTTTTTCCTTTGACCCTCAATTACTCGCCAAAAGAAAGAAAAAGTCTCGCGCCTCGCTAGCGGAAAAGTCTCTTCTTCGTCTTTGGTGGTTAATTGAAAAATTAAATGCATTCATGTTCAGTTCTTTTTCCTTCTTCTCTTTCTCTTGAGATGAGGAAAGTTTGCTTTTGCTGCTTCTGCTTCTGCTTCTTCAGCAACCAGGGCAAAGGTCAAGCAGTCGTAGATTTACTGCTGTGGCTGCTGTTGTGGCTGCAATTGATTGCAATTTTTTCTCTTTCACTTTACCTTACCTTACCTTTTTCCAGAGAAGAACCCTCGGGCCCTTCTTGACCGAAAATTGAGAGACAGTGGTCGAGAAAGTGCGAAGTGCGCACTGGGCAGCACAGCACGACCAAGTCTGACTTCTCAGACTTTGACTGTGTGAAAGAAGATATGTTACAATTAACGAGTCTGCAAAGGCAGCAAAGCTGAGATGTTCTTTCCCTTCTTTAACCTTCAGACTTTGGTAGTAGTCGGTAGTACCTGTAAGCTCTGGTGTATATCTCTAATTGAAATGGAAATGAAAGTGACGCTTCTTCTTTAGAGTCGGCATCAGAGCAGCAGAGAGCAGGATCATTTTATCATCATTCAGACACACAGACGCACTGCACTTGCTGCTATTACTTTGTAGCATTCATAATCATTTCCCGGGGAGATTTACTGCTGTTGCCCAAGGAGAAGAAGAAAGATGAGGAAAAGTGAAAGCTAGCATTTGTAGTTGTTTTGAAGTCGTACTGTCGCTCATCAGCTAAAGAAGAGGAATATACTCGTTTAGAAGTAGTTTGTCTGGAAAAACTTGAAACAAGTTGAAAATAATATTTTACTAGTTCTGTTCATTTTTTGTCATAATCTCATAAATTACACCTGGGCGAAGTTTTTTTACGTTTTATGGAAATGATGATGCGCCTGTGTGCTCTTTTTTGCACTGTTTGCAATGTTTTGCTGAGGAGGATCAGCATCTTTTTTTCAATCACAGGTAAATTTTTGCTATTGCAGGAGCAGCAAAACACTCAGAGAGATTAATTTTATCAGCATGTAAAGTAAAATGTTTAGTAGAGCAGCAGCAGCAGCAGGAGGTTCACTGCCCTAATTGATAATTATTAATAAGTTGTGTTGCTTTGCTTTGAAGCAGCCCAAACTAGCTCTAGAGTCTAGACATTTTTGCTGCTGTTGTTGCGGTCGGCAAAGATGAGGGTCCTAAGAGAGAGAGAGAGAACGTCGAGAGAGAAAACTCATTAGCAGCTAGTCACTAGTCAGTGTTCCCTCTTTTAGTCCCTCATTTTGCAAATGGTGCACCTCTTGCAAAAAAAAAATGGCAGTGATAATTGGATAATAACACACTTGCTGTCTGTCTAGCAGAGGAACAAAACAAAACAAGCAAAGGGCGCTCATTGCTTTGCTTTGTTTTGAGCTCTACCTGACTTTGAACTCCTCTCTTTTTTCAAGTTCAAGCTTCAAATTTTTGCAGCACAGTGAACACGGCTTTAATCATTGTGTAACTTCACAGTCAGCGCTGAGCAAACCATTGCCAGTAGTAAATGCCAGTAGCACACAAGCAGAAAAACGAATGTCTAACAAACAGACAGAAATTCAAAGCAAGAGTTTGAGCAAGAGATTTCTTCTGCCTGCTGGGCAAACTCCTGCTGCTGCTGCTGCTGCTGCTGCTGCTGCTGTTGGTGCTCCTTCAATTAGTAATTGCTACTAAACGATGGTAGTGTGCTCCCCTGCCAACTGCTGCCAACTGAGACTATTCAAATTGGCCAACAGCAGCAGCAGCACTTAGATTATTAAATATTCATGAGACAGTCTGAAACTTGAGGCTGGGGAGACAAAAACAGAGTTGGGGGCCAGGCGGACATCAAATCAGAAAATGAATGAGATGAAAGAAAAGAAGAGCAACAGCAAAGTAGCTGAACTGAATCGGTGTGGTCGTGTTCTGTCCTCGACGTCCTCAAACTCGAACTGGAAAGGACGGGGTAGTTCGTACTCTGTTTTTCCCTCTCTCTAATTTGATGTCCCCACTGTATACTTTTATTTTACTCCTCTCCTCTCATTTGCGACACTATGCAAACTTCTCTCTCTCTCTCATTTCTCTCACTCATTTTCCCGGTCCCCACTAAATGACGCTAATAATAGTCGGGCTCTTCTTTAGTGAGTGAGCAAGAGAGTGTGCCCGCTTCAAATTATCTCCGCTAGCGAGGAAGGTTTTTCTGGTGGTGCTGCTGATGGTGCTGCTTCTCGCATCGACAATTCCCAGTGTTGCTGCCACTGCCTCTACTCTGGGGGTCGTTGATGATGATGATGAAGAGGAGGAGGAGGAGGAGAAAAAGAGGAGGAAGAAGGCAATAACAGCAGCAGCAAAAAGACTGCAAAAACGAGCTAAAAGTCTAACTCTCTCCCGGAGTTGACCGTGTGGCACACTCCCAAGTTGTTATCTGCACTTGGCCATCAGTGGCAGCAGCAGCAGCTCGCGGCAACGACTACGGCGGCTTTTGTAGCTGCTTTCGGTGCTCTACTGAACTAGCTGACAACACTGAGCTGGCACGGATGCAAATGGAAATGGAAGTGCCGTTGATGCTGATGAAGTGCACTAGTGCACTGCACCCACCGCTGTGCCCTGTTGTGTGTTGTCCACTTGTGCCCACAGTGAAAATACTAAGCTGTGTGGCACCCACTGCTGACCGACTGAGCAGTTCAGTGAAGTTTATCCGACTCAGTGAAAGAACAAAAATAAATCCAGTGAGTCATTCGTTCACTCATTCACTTCATTTACTTTACCCACTTGACTCGGACACTGAGAATGCGAATTTGGCTCAGTGCACTGATGAGAAATTAGCATTTTACAGTGCTGGCACTACTTCTGTGCACTCGAGCACAAATGAGTTAAGGTGTGTATGTGTGAGTGTGTATGGGTTTGATTGGAGGAGTGAGTGCAGCCGTGAAATTGTTGTGTCAGTGTGCCCGTGCGCACTGAAGTAGCAAATGATGTCATTTATTTATGAACTTCAAATCTCCTCTCTTGCTCCATCATCTAGATACCCGACCACCACCACTTTAGCCTCCTCTCTCTCAATTGTCTCAATTGTGTGCTCAATTGTCTTTCACTGCTGCTCTTCTTCACTGCGGCCAGTGCACAGGCACTTTTCTTTCTCTTGTGCAGTGTGAATGAATGCACTCCTGCCATGCAAGCTTTGAATTGAAGTTCAGCACTGGCCACAAAGTCTCTTGCTCTCTCATTTGCCCAGTGAAGCGAGTAGTAGTGTGGTGCACGCGTGGCACACTAATCAAAGTGCACTCAGCTGCAGTCAGCTGTGCAGAGAAAGAGAGCACCGAAAGCTGGATCGATTCAGTCCACATACAGACAAATACACAGACACAATCACCACATAGAGTGGCACAATGCCGATTGACTGCGGCTGACCAGCTGAAACTGAAAAAGAAGAGGAGGAGGGAGGTGGAAAAGAGAGTGTCAAAGGGCAATTCAGCGTCGGCAGCAGCAGTTACAGTTACAGTTACAGTCAGGGTGTGTGTTTTGCTGCTGCTGCTGTTGTCGTGATTGTCGCTCTTATGACTCACTAGCTCACTCAATTGCCAGAGAGAAAAATCCTCTGAAAAGGAAGGAAAAGAAAGGTGCCAACTGCGCCGACAGCAGATGTTACCGTTGCTCGAGACTGATTGGCTTCTGTCCTTCTTTTTTTTCTGGCGAAAAATTCCGCTGAAGGTAGAGGGTTAGTTTCCAGTCAGGACACGCGTCTGCCTTCTTTTCTTTGCCTCTTTTACTTCACAGCTCGTGCTGGTCCCCACTAATAATCTCATTTTTAGTAGTAGTCGTGGTGGTACCCTGCACTATCGATTTAATTTTTGTTTCTCTGCACACCATTTTTTTAATACCAGGCTCATTTGCCCGAGCCTCCTCTCCCTCTCCCTCTCCTTTTCCCGTTAATGACAGGGTAATAATATCATAGTGCTGTCCTTTTTTTCCTCCTCGACGCAGTAATTTGTAGTCATAAAGCAGAGAGCCTGTTCATGAGAGTCTAATATTGACTTTTCGCAACTTTGCTGAAGTTGACTGTGGGGCGGTGGTGGTGCCAGTGCTGGTGCTGGTAAGATAGATTTAGAGAGTGCCTCTTTCTGAAATTGAATAGCAGAGAGCGACTTTTTTTATTACCGAAATTTTCGCCTCGTATGATTTAGTAGATGTGAAAAGTGTGTGTGTGTGCAATGTGCACTACTCAGTGTTCACTATTCTCCTCTGGATCACTTTGTCCTTGAGAGAGTGAGAGAAAAGAACTCCAGCTCAAAAAAGGACAGTACGTCTCAATTTACAGCTGCCCCTCTCCCTAGCTAACTTTTTTTCTCAGTTTTTCTCAATTCTCATTAGCCGTGCTGCTGCTAAGTCGTAGTCATCACTGTTGTTGCTTAGCTTCAAACACTGGCTAGGATCATAAATTGTCGGTCAAAGCAGGCAGCTAGTGTCAGCAGCACAGGCAGGCGAAAAGACAAAATCACGGCGCGATTGAAATTACGAGGCGGCGGCATCCTCGGCATCAGCAGCGACGCTTCCGTGGTCATCTTCGGTTTCTTCTTTTCCTCTGCTCATTCATCAACTGCTTTTCCAGTTGCTGTTGCTGCTGTTGTTGTTGTTGTTGGGTGCATCGTGGTCAGCAGGTCCACTTTTTTTGCTGCTTGGTGGAGGGGTGAAAATACTAGCCATTTTAGAGGGAAGGGAGAAAAACTCGGTTTTTGCTTCGGTGTGAGCGTGAGTGAGCAGATATATTACATGGATTTTAGATTAGCAGAGATTGGCGGTGGTGGTTGTGGGTGGTGGTGGTGGTTCAGCTCAAAAACAGGAAGGTTGCCTGATATACTTTTTTTGTGGCGCCATTTGGGCGCCTGCTGTTCGACAAATAAGAACAGCAGCAGCAGCAACAACAGCACAGCACAGCTGCCGAGGGTAAATACTGCCGCGCCGTCGTCTTTTACCGTAATTTACCTGCTGCTGCTGCCTCAGCTTTCTCAGGTGATTTTACGCCTGATTTTCTCCTTCTCTTCTTTTTCTTCTTTCTCTCTTTCTCCAACCTCAAGAAGTGACGGCAAATTCTTCTTCTTTATTTGCAGAAAAAAACTGCTTGAGTGGAGGAAGTAGCCCGCCTGAGAAATTCGTCATGCTTGAACAACAACTCTTTTTGGTGGTTGTTGCTGTACTGACGCTTTATGAGGTTAGAGAAGAAGGAGAAAAGTTGAGAAGTGAAAAAAGAATTAGGAAAAAATCAATTGCAATTTTGCATGTGAAAAACGGCGAAGAAGAAGGTTACTTTTGCTAAACTCATTGAACGCTGGGAAAACGTCGACGCACCAAACAAAAACTGTTTTTTTCTGATAAAGTTCACAGGTGTTGCTTAGGGAAAAGGAGAAGGGAAAAAGTCAGGTATCAGTATTCAGACGGACAGACAGTTTTTTAATTTAGTCATTTACTCAGCCGTTTTTTGTACAACGTTTAAAAGCCGATTGCACAGTTTTAAATTAGCTGCATAAGACTTTTACCTTGTTTTGCTTTAAAAAGCTGTCAGTGCCTCTCTCTATCGCTTGTCAATTTACCAATCTACTCTGCTCAACTCTTTTTCTTCTTTTGCAAATCAGCAAAAAATGTTGCAGCATTTAGTCAACTTTTTGCCCTGATCAAAAGATCAGAGCACTTTACAGATCACCTCACCTCCACTAAATCCCTTATTTAGCAGCCACTAAATGACGCCATTTAGAGAGGAAAGAGGCAAACTAATAGCAGTTGAAGCTCCAAAATTAAATTCAATTAAAAGCTTATCTGCTTTTCTTCATTTTCTTTTTAACTGAAATGAAATTGTGCTCACGCACTCACTCAACTCACTCACCGTTAACCTCTAACGGTACTTTGCACCTTGTTTTAGTGGTGCCTTTTTCTGATGAGTGAGTGCTTGATGAAAGAGGGAAATGAGGAAAGCCATCTTTTACCTCATCTTTCACCTCCACTGCTGTGACACTGTTGACAAATGACAGATTTCACCGTCAACTGGTTAAAGCTCTTTGAACGTGGAAAGGTTTTTCTTCTTTTTTTGCCTGATAACACGTCAGCAGAAGCTACATTTGATGATAACGTGTGTCACTGCACTCTTGATTGATTGAACTGTCTGTCTGTCCTCGGTGGTCAGTAATGGAAGTGATGTGTGTGTGTGTGTCCACTTTAGAGGAGGAAAGTGTAGTGACCAGGGCTTTTTTCTCTTTGCTTTGACGGTGGTCTACCACCACCACCACCACCACCACAGCTTGGTCGGTACAGACACTGTTCAAAGTCTGTCAAGATCGTATCAGTGCAGATCAGATCAGTGAAGATCAACTAAATCAGATATTGATGGTGGTGGTAGTGAGTGATGAGATGTATTAGCGACCGCCGGTGAGCAAGCATGAACAGAACAGAAGACAGTCTATGGCCAAAACTTGGCCTTTGAAGCCTTTGACAGCTGAGGTGATGACCTTTCACCGCTGCCGCCGGTCAGCTCAGTTGCGAAAAGAGGCTCTCTCGTGACTGTCGATTTGTTACTTTTTCTTTCTTTCTAGTATTCTAGCTTTAGGAATAAATCAAAGGTACAAAATAGAAAGGGAGGAGGTGGTACAATATTCTTCGTGGTGTGTGGTCAGTTTTCTGCTGTTTTCCCTCTTTTTCTTAATTTTATTGCCCCACCAAGTTCTTTCCAGCAGCAACGGTATTTTTCCAGCTTGCTCACCACCTCCTCCTCCTCCTTATTTGATTGAATTAGCCTACCTCTAGCCTAAACTTTAAAATCTCGGAAGTGAGTACAATACTTGAAGTTCATGTTCTTCCTCTTCTTTTTCCTTTTTTTCAGTCAGACAGACGGCCAACAAAGACAAAGACTGAAAGACTAGAGAAGGCAGTCAAACACAAAGTCATTCCAACGAGCTTAACAGTCGTTTAGTTTAGCCGACCGATAAGACAGCAACGGCAGCAGCAGCAGCCAGCAGCAGCCGTAATTAATGACACATCACCGGCTCTAAATGTGCGGTAATCGGCAGCGGCACTGTCTCGTCCCTGCCCAAGCCAAGCGAACTTGAGGCCATTAATTAATCATGCAGCCAAAGCAGCAGCAGCAGCAGCAGCAGGTAGGGCAGGTACACAGAGAGAAAAACAATAGCCAACAAGGCTATTCAGTGCTTCGATTGGAAAGCAACTGTTTACTGGAAGATCACCAGCTAAACTGTTTACCAAGTGTGTGCTGTGATGTACTAGTACTAGTGCTGAAGTTCGGGTGGGTAGATTGGAAGGAGGATGGGATGAAGGGGAAAATGGAATAGATGGTTAGAGGGGGAAATGATCGACCGATAAAAAAGGAGAAAGAAGGAAGGGAGTAGTCAAAGTGGTGAGATCTAGAACACACTGTACAGAGGGGATCATCAGGATTAGTGGTAGTGGTAGTTGTACCAGTTATGACGATCATGATGATCATAGTGGTGGTGGTAAAATTGTGCTTACGGCACCAGACATTATTTGTTGCACAAGTGCAGACTGTCTGCTCTGGAGCAAATTGATTTTCTGCTGTTGTTGGTGCTCTAGGTTACTATGACAATTTTGTGGTCGTGGTGATCGTAATTTTATGAGTGCAGTTGGTTGTGAGGGTACAACAACTTTGCTGTTGATCTGTTTTTTTTCTGTTCCGTTGTAAATCGTCTTCTTCTTCTTCTCTTTGCCGTTATGCGGCAAAACTGCGACAAAATTGGCGATCTCGGTTTTGTAGCAGAGGAGATAACTTAATTAGTGGAGACGAGAGATGAAAGCGCACAGGGTAAATTGATTTTGAGGATGATGCTTTCTTTTTCTTCTTCCATTTTTTCATTTATGGGAGGACTAATGTAGTGTGTTTCAGTTTACAGAAGAGAGCTAGAGGAACTTTTGCCGTTCTTTCTCGTTATTGAAAAGACCGGTTTTTAGTTTATTGCAATGAGCCGTTTAAATATGTATCAGAGCGGAAACGGCAGAATTGTGCCCCCTCTCTTCTCTCTTAGCACCTGCCAATTAACGCAATTATGTTAAATTCATCTTTCTTTCTTTAGAGTTCAGTTTAGTTTGATTACCCTATGATTTAGCATTAAACTGTGTGTGCTATTACATTAATAATTTTCATGGAAAAAAACTTCAAATCCGTTCATTGATTAAACTTTCATATTTCATTTTATAAAATTTTCATATCTCAAAAGTGCAGCAGCGGCAGCAGCAACCCCTCTAAAACGGTGACCCAACCCAAAGGTAGTTAATCATTACTGGCTCTACAATTAGCAAATTTTCACTCTGCAAACTTTGCTGTGTCTGGAGTGTTGGAGGCGGTAATATTGATTTACATTTTTTCAATACATTGCAACAACATTTTTATGGCGTTTTTTATTAGCCCTAAAAGCGCGACTTTAATCTATATTATGGATCGTTTTTTTGTTGTTGTTCAGTTTGCAGATATTGAAAATTGCAGAATTCTCTAGAATAGTGTAATACAATAAATAAAAACACATGCAGACAGACAGACAGGTAGAATAGATAGATAGATTAGGCATTATTTATTTATTAGCATTGCGCTTTTTTCAGAAGAAGTAAAGTTTGACTAAAAGTTTAACTGCTCCATTAGCAGAAACTAAAGTGCTACCTTTTTTTGGGTGCATTTTAACTTTACTTTTATTACCGAAAAAATGAGTTTCCCGGTAAAGTGAAGGCACTTTTTTCAACAAAGAAATTGTATGTCACTTTGCTAAAGATCCCCCAGTTTCCCGGGAGAATATTCTAGTTTATTTTGCAGAAGAATGAACTCTAGTTAGCCTTTTTCTGTAAGAAATGGAAAATTTTCGACGTAAAAAACTGTGTTTTGTTTGGTTGTACCCTTCTTCCTTCTCTTCTTTATTGACACAACTTCCTGAACAACTAAAACAGAAGGAGAGGAGAAAAATGGCAATAAATAGGACAACAAAGAGAAGACGACAGCCTTTTGCTGTGTAATTTAGCAGTACAAATTGCTCAAGTTGACAAAGCTGAAGTAAAGGAAAGGCTTCCGTGCAACCACAAAATATGTCATTTTTTTGTAAGCGCCCCAGTTCGCGGTGAGGACACAGAGAGCAAACAGAAACAGCAGTGTTTGCCGGAAATCAATAGTCACGGTTGCGTCTGTTTGCCAACTTTGGCTAGGAAAAAATTACCGCTAATTTCGTTGCTGTTGTTTCTGTCAAGCGCTGTCTTTTTGACCAGTACACAGGTACTCTTCCTCTCTCTCCTGTTTACTAATTGGCAGACCTCGCAAGGCAATGTCAGGTAATGGCAGGTAATAATAATAATAATATCACCAATGAGTTTTAATTGTGGGAGAGAGAAAGTGAAATTCCTCCTTTTTCTTGCTTACCTTTCTGATAAAGCCACCAGCAAAAGTTATTAGCTTGATATGTGACGCTATGTTTCCACTAGTGCCTTTTTCCCATCTATTTAATGGGTAGACACACAGAAGCACCAGCAACAAAAACAGACAGAAAAAATAGACAGACAGGCAGACGCACATTTAATGTCCAACACACGTAGTCTGCAATGTCAAAAAGATAGATAGGAAATTTGGTAGACATATGCTTCGTTGCTGTTGCTGTTGCTGCCATTGAATCGGAAACGAATGCCAACTGTCCAACTTCTGCTGCTTTCATTTCCATATGCACAACATTTCAGCGAGGGTAGGTGAAACTAACTGTCCATTGCTGAAGCTTCCTGCAGCTGTCTCTTTCAAATTGCAATTTTTTTTGTTCCTGCTCTCTATGAAATTGACATGATCACGCAAATGGCTTTATTAGCAGGCAATGGCAGCAGATGAAGATGTTCAATGTTCAATGTTCATGCTCCAGCTCACAGATCATTAAACACGGGCCAGCAAAAAAGCATTGCTCACAAGTTAATCACTATCACTGCATCGAGCCCAAATTTAATTCCCTTATTCGCATTTTCATTTTCATTTTTTCATTCATGGAAAAACTGCTCAGCCGCTTTCTCTTTACTTTTCTTTCCTTGAATATGACTTTCTCTCTGCTGTTTCATATTTTCATGTTTAAGCTGCTGCCCTGTCAAACTGTGCTTGACTTGTTCAGTCTTTCTTTCCCTGATCTCTCTGAGCTGATCATTAGCACATTAGCGAGCTGAAGAAAAAAGACGAGCTGATGTCAGCTGCCCTCTCACCCGAGCAGAAATGACCTCACTCGCGTGACTGACGCCAATTGAGAAGGAGGGGGTCCTAGAATGAGAGAAACAATCTCTTTAGGCAAAAAGATTTAAGACCTCAGCGCGTGCTTCACATTTTAGATAGGCTTTGGAGGGTGAAATTTCAGAGATGTGTTCATCGAAGCAGAAGTAGATGCTAAAGATGTTCTCCCAACTGATGTTCCTCTCTTTAGCAAAAGTGTGCTGTCTGATTAGCAGTGTGGTGAACGAAAGCTGCCGACCGAGGACGACGATTAGCACAGGTTTTGCACAGTGTCTAATTTTTTTTGCTGCCGATGCTTTTTAAGAGGAGAGGAATGTTAATCGTGTTATACGCGTCTCATCGGATGTTAGTTTGAGAGTGAAGTAAGGAGATTTTTGCCGGCAAAAAGAGAGAGAGAAGAGATTTTGAGGGTTGAGGGTCGCCAATTGGTGCTGTGTGTTTAGACTTGATGTGCCCAGTCTAAACACATCGTTCTGCTTCTTTCATTTCTTAGTCTCAGTTTTGTCAAAACAAACCAATATATGAGACCAGTTTTGTTGGTGTTGACCCCGCTCTACTACTACTCATACTGTTCCCCTCTTTTCTTTGTCTATCAGCACCTTGGCATCAAACAATAATGCTAGAGTGAAGCAACAGCAGAAGATTGCTACCAGATTACATTAGACCGGGCCGGTGGCGGCTGCCAAGCTTGATTAGCCAAGGGTTTCAATTAAAGCAGATTTTTCTCCGAAAAAAATCTTTCCCGCCTCCAGCCAGCCAACCTTCATTGTTGTTGGTGGTGGCAGTGTTCACCTTCTCTTGTCGATGTCTTTCACCTTTCTTCTTCTACCTTTTTTCAGCTCCTTATGAGTTTGAACAAAGAAAAGGCTCTGATGATCGTGATCTCCTCTCCTCTCTGTCTTTCTCGTGAGCAGCTTTTTTCTTCTTTTGCTGCCATTCTTTCCTCTCCTCTCTTTCCTCTTCTCACCGCACTAAGTACTTGAAGATTGATTTTCTGACTGAGGCAGCAGCAGCAGCAGCACTTGCCCACAAAGATAAACATCAATCTCTGGAGAGAGGAGGAGGGTGTTCTTCTTATTCGAACTCTCTTTTTCTGTGTTTACATAGCAACAGCAGCAGTAACAGCACCGACTGTCGGCTTTCCCATCGCGCCCCTTCACCTCGCCATTCACCTCACCTCTCTTCAATCGATCTTTAGCAATATCGAACTTGGGTGAAAGGTCAGCTGCTTTGGCTGCTGCTGCTGCCATGGCAGTTCGATTGTTTCAAGAGCAGGCTTAGACTGTTGCTGAATACCACTGATTGGCACTGACTGACTGCTGCTGCTTTGGTTGCGTGCCAACGTGTGGCCACTTTCACTTTCTCTCTGCTGCTTTGAGAATCAGAGGAAAGGAAAGGTCAAAGTGTAACGACACTTGCTGCTGATGTTGATGCTGGCCGGCAAACATTACAGTAAAAGACGACAGCAGCAAGATCAGCAGCAGCAGCTGGCAGACACAGTCAGACAGGCCAATTACACACATTGAAACAGAAACAAACAAAGACAGAGACCGAGGCAGACACCGGCTTACTGAAAATGCCTCCGCCACTAATTGTCCTCGAGACAGTTGACAGTTGCTGGTGGTGTCCCAGTAGCAACCAAAAACTTTGGTAATGGCTGGACGGAGACACTTTGAGAGAGAGAGAGAGAGAGAGAGAGATTGAAGAAGCGTCCACAGAGTAAACACCACCAAATCAGCCCTCATCGTTTATTGCGTAAGTGCTGCTGGTAGTGCACTTGTGCACTCTCTCCTCTCTCATCTTCATCATCAGCGGCAGCTTTTCCGCTGAATTGATGTGTGCAAAGCTAAATACTATTGCCAACATAGTGCTCAGTAGTGCTCGCGTGGCAAGCGTGGTTGCCTTCTGTTTCGGTTTCTTTTCGGTCTGTCTGTCTGTGTCTAGACACTGCCGTTGACATCAGTCATGCTGCTGATTGATGCCAGTTCTGTTCTGGTGCTTTTGAGTAAGGGGAAAAGAGAAAGAGAGTGGGTAAATGCCAAATGACAATTGCTTCTGCTGCAAATGCACTGCCTGGCATTTCTTCTTTTTCTAAAGCTTACTCGATGACTAATTATACTCTCTTTGCAATACTGCAAAGACATTGGAAGGAAAAGCAGGGCAAAGCTGCGGTAAAAAGTTTGCCTCATTTTTTGTTTCTTTGTTTTTTTCTGTGTCGGACGCATCAATTTTGAGGGTTGTTGCTGCTGCTGCTGCTGCTGCTGCTGAAGTGCCACTGTTTTACGCTTGTACGCGCCCAGCACACATCATAACTCAAGTTTGAGGCTGAAAGTTTAAAATTTATTGAACTGGTGCTCCTGCACTTTTTTGACAGTTTCCTATTTTTCTTTTTCTTTTTACTAGTTTGGTTTAAAATGTGTGTCTGTGTTTCCAAGTGTTGCTCCTTGACTGTGTTGCTTTGGCTGTTGCTTCTTTTACTGATGCTAAATTAGATTACTAGGCGGCAGAGCTGTTGATGTCAGTGGTGGTGAGTTCTTTTTTCTCGGTTTTTTGAGTGTAAAAAATGACGCCAAAATAAATGGGGAGAAAAAAAGAAGAGGTGTCATTGCCTTCAAAAGTGCCGTTGCCGTTTTCATAACTTTTTTTTTCTGGCCAGCTTTGAATGAGTTGTCAGCAGAAAATTTTGGCTGTAATATTGCATAATACAAAAATATACAAAAGATGCACTCAAAATGCAAATGTAACTTGTTGTTATTAATCTTGGTTTCTAGTGCAATTAAAAAAAATTATTTTTTACGTGAAAACTGTGTGTGTCTGTCCATGACATCATCTTGACTCAAGATTCTTGAGCCAGAAAAATGACTGATAACAAACTCAAAAATTTAAACTTTTTGAAATTGAGGTTAGAGCTTGTCAGTGACATTAAAAACTGCCTGTCATAACGCAAAGATGAAGAGTATCCCTCTTTCTCATAAAAAATTAAAGATGAAAGAAATATTCTTTGTTATTCTTTAAAGTCAGTAAAAGGCCTCTCTGTTTGTACGAAAAGGAAGGTCACAAGCAAAGTGGCACCATCATCATCATCACCACCATCATTTTTTCCAGCAGATCATCTTTCAGCATTTTCTCACCGCAATCACCAGCTCCAGCACCGGTTTCTAATTTAAAGTTCCTTCCCCTCTTTCTTCTGAGTAGTGTAGTGCTAAGCAAAGTTCCGCTAAAAATAGGCCCAAAGCCTCTGCAGTGAATGATCCGAAAAGCCATCACAACCAAAAACAAAAAAGCTGAACGTTTGCCGGAGAACATTTCTTCAGATTCCTTCTTTTCCAGTTTTCCAGCCATTTTTTCAGCCTAGTCATTCAGCTCAGTCAAAACAGCAGCAGCAGCAGCAGCAGCGGGCAAAGTCATGCGAATCGACTTGCATGGCTCGGTGGCATGCCGTACAGCAGTTCTCTCTTTTCGGTTGTCACAAATGTCACCACCGAGGCTAACTTTTCTGTTCGTTCTGTTGGTAATCTCTTTTTGTGAGCTGTGGTCTCTCTTCACCAGTGATCACAGAACCACCCTGTAGATTTTTTTTGTTTTTTGACCTCGCCTAATTGGTTAGTGCCTGCTTGGTGTGTGGCAACTCTGTGGTCTCCCTCTCTGATCTGCACTTGTCGTCGGCTGTGTCATCGTTTCTCTCTTTTTTCCGTCCGTCCGTCAGCGACTAACAACCGCCTAACTGACTGAATGACTGACTAACTGACAGACAGACGACTTCGACAGCCCGGCACTCATCATCATCATCAAATTGATCCTGCACTTTTGTCTGTACATTACTGTTTTTTTTGTCTTTTTGTGTTGTTGTTTTTTGCCCACTTTTGGTTTGTTCCCACCACCAATTTAGTTTTAGCTTTAGTTCTCAACAAAGAGTCGCACTGTCAATTGTGTCTGTCGTTAAGTCTAAAAGAAGTTGGTTTACATTTCTAGCTATTGTTTTATGTTATGTTATTGACACACTCAATTGAGGTGATTGAGGTTGATTAGCGTCCTTCTCTCTCTCTCTTCTAATCAAGTACTTTAATAATTAAACTAATCGTTTTTGTGCTCTTTTTCATTTGACAGATTCCTTCTTGATGCATTGACCTTCCAGAACTTCTCCAAATCACCTTCTCCTCTTTCAAAAATGGCCATCAAAAGCAGAACTTTTGGAGTGTACGGCAGAAACTGCTTATCAGCAGTTCTTTTGTTGGTCACCATTATCTTCACATTTTCGGGCACTACTTCCTCACTGCCCATCTCCTCCTCCTCACACGACTTTTGCCGCTCTCGGAATGACATTCAGCAGCTGTACAACATTGGCGCCGACTTCTACATTGCCCAGAGCAGCAGCAAGGTCTTCAAGTACGACTCGGCGGCCAAACGGCTGGCGCCCAAGCGCACCACCAACAATGAACTCTTTGGAAACAGTAAGTGACCATCACTTTATCCTTGCCTTTTTTGTTAGGATTTTTTATTACTGGGTACTGAAAATTTACTGAGAAGTTGCATCACTTCCTAGTGACTCAGTTGCTGACGCAAGAAGAATATCGTCAGCTTTTGCCATCTGTGTCAGCCTAATTGACAAACGAAGCAATGTGTGCTTTTCTTTTTGTTGATTTTTGTTTTTGAAAATGGCTAGGATTAGGTATTGCAATGCTTTTTTAAAACACACTATTGTTTTTTGTGGTGAATCAGCCGCAGCTGCTGTTGCTATTGAGTAAGTAAAAAGTACTGAAGAATCCTGCCGTTTCCTGGCAGCAATGAAGCATCTAAAGTGCAATCGATAGTGAAAGACTTGAAAGGCAACAATTTCAAGTGGATCTTCAACAGTAACTTTGAAGTGTGTAAACTTTTCACTATTTTTCAATGCTGTTTAGCAACCACCAGCTTTAGTCAAGCCTGAATTACCGTAAAACAGCAAAAAATAGCAGCAAAACCAGTAGTCGTTTTGCAACTAGGCAACTTTGAAAAAAACAGCAGCAAGCTTTTCAAATGCTGAATTTAATTTTTTCAAAGCTTGATTTGAATTATTTTTCAATCTACCTGCTAAGCTTTTTTTTGTAGTCGGCAGCCGATAATTCACCTGCTGTTTTATTTTACAACAACATCAGGCATTTTCTAATTTCAAAACCTACCTCACTTCCTCTTTTGGTCAGTCTTTTTGTTAATCTGATTTGCTATTTTTGCAAAAAAAAAAGATTACGCAGCAGGGTCAGCAGCAGCTGTCATTTTGGACATTACCGTTACTGAACTAGGCAGTGCTCGTTTGCATACACAGGTTGCAAAAAAACTAAAATGCTTTGCATTTTAATTTTGCTCCCCCCTTCTTTAATTTACAATCAAACTGTCCACTTTAAATGGAAATGCAAAGTTTTTGCCACTGATTTTTTACCTCCGGTTTGAGAGAATTGTGATGAGAATGGGCTTGTGTCTTTTCCTGCGTTGATGTAAACACAGTTTTCCCTTTACCTCTCAAAACTTTTAATCACCACACACAAAACTGTTTTCTAAAATGAGCAGATTGACAGCGATAAAGTTGTTCACGTTGAGAGGCCCCCTCCCTCTCTCAAAAAAACAGCTTTACGACTTTATTTTCTCGGCAAAAGTGATAATTACCATAGCCCTTCACTGCTGCCTCAACTGACTTTTCAATTTTAACTCTTTTTGCTCTCTTATTCATTCAGCAAAAGCGCAAGCAAACAAATTTTGAAGATGAACAAATTTGTTGCACCGCAGCGGAGATTGAGATTGAGTCAGTGAGTGAGATTGAAAGATTGAGTCATAATAATATTTTTACTCGATTTTTTACTGTCAGTTATTTTTGGGGGTGAATGTGTTTAATGGGCAATCGACTTGCAAAGTAGTAGCAAGTTTGGTTTTTGCAAAAAAAAGTAAACTTTTTTTGCAATTTTGTTTGCAACTTTAGGGAGCTTGAAATTTATTTTTATTTGTCAGTGTTTTGTAGCAGTAGCAGTAGCTTTTTAAATAATTTTTGTTGCCCTTTTTTCCATCTCATCTCATCTCATTACACTCATTTTGCTACTGCTCTTTTTCTCGTTTTTACGCTTGGAAGATCGTGTTTGATTTATGGTGACAGTTTGTGTTTTAGAGTTTTTGCTGTGAGGATTAGATAGCTGGCCACTAAAAAGTATAAAATCTCCACTCTGTGTTTACTACCACAGATTTGAAGCGGTCAAAGTTGTTGCGTACTGTTCTCTTTACGTCCCCTGGTAATTGGGCATTGTTTAAACTTTTTGTTTGGTAGTAGTAGTACACTTTGTCCTTTGTTTGCCTCTTTTGCCGCCGCCTGACATTGGTCATGCTTCAGCAAGGTCAGGGCTTTTGCTTAAAATATTATAAAAAAGGCCGTATTTTAATGTCAAAGAATTTTAATTTAGCGGAAAATAAAATCAGTGTGTGGAAAAGAATATGAGCGTGCACAGGATTTGCTTTGTAGAGCAAAGTTGAAATTCATCTCCGATTACTCTGGTGGCTTTCTTACGATTAAAAAGTTTTATTTGTTTTGTTGCCAAGTTGCCTTGACATTGTTGTTTTTTGAAACTTGATTCTGCTTGCAGAATTGAACCTCAATTTTCAACCCTAACCTACAAACGATTTTTTTCAAAACTTAAGCTTAAACTGAACACTTCAATTCCTTCTGATTCATTCTCGGCAAAATGAAGCCATTTTTAACTTTAAACAGAAAAAACAATTTAGACCACAGCAGCAGTTTTCTCTTTCTCTCTTTTTTTCTTCTTGTTGCCATCTAATCTACATAAACTGGCAATAATTTGTCAGGCGGTGGAGGTACTTTTCCCCCACTTCCATTCCATTCCACCTGCTTGCCTGCTTATGCAAATGTTTTGATACGATGATGTCGATGACTCGTTGATGATGATCACTGTTGTGACTAGCTCTGTTGCAGGCAGGCAGCTCTGATCTATCTGCAGCTATTTAATCTATCTCCTTTGCAGACACAGTCAGTGTCTATCAGTCTGACACATCTCAATCTGCATTAGGCGGCCATTTGTCTGCCTGACTTTTCTTTCTTCTTTTCCTCTCTCCCCTGAGCAGACCACAATGCATATTCATAGTCCTATTTTTCGCGCTCATTCTTTTCTTTTTCTTTTAGTGGTCAGTTTAGTGAACCTCAATTTGGTGGTGGTTATGGGGCAGTGGAAGAAGTGCTCTAACAATTTCCTCTCCCCTCTCTTGCTCATTTTCTAAATTACCGTCCACTTGTTCTTCTCTTTATCTTTTCATTCATTACTTTTTCGCCCCCCTCTCCAACACAACTGTCGTGCTTTGTTCTTCGGTGTTTTCTTGCTTCAGTTTTTAGCCTGTGTTTTAGCGGCAATTTTTTGCTTTTGTTTTGTTCATTATCTTTTAGAAGTAGTATAAGGCGAGAGAAGGGATATAATCTGGTCAGCGACAGCAGCAAAAGAGCACTAAAAAAGAAGATTTTTATGTGTTTTTTGCGTTCTATTCTTGAGTGGCTGGGCGCCTCTTCTTCTTATTCATTACATCTTGTTCCCCCTTCCTCTCAGCTAACGGTAATGAGCTGCTAAAACATTTTCTTTTTGCTTTTTCTTGTTCTGTTCTGTGGTCAGACTAAATCTAACAGACTAAATTGAAAAATGTTTTCCGGGAGGAGAGAGAGGAGAGAGAGGTCGTAAAAGACAAAGTGTTCTTGTCCGCAGTCGCCCACGAGTTCCAAAAGCAGAGCAGAGCACCTCGACCTCAGAGATCTGAACAGCAGTATCATCCTTCATCTTCAACTTCATCTTTCAGCACCACTCACTTCACTACCTTCAACTTCAACTTCAGTTGTTGTTGATGATGACACCCAAAGCTCGACACAGAAAAGACAGAGGCAGACAGAGACAGCGCCCAAATCTCAGACTAACTAGGAGCGATAAGGAAACAGAAAAGAGGAAAGAACCCCATTTCACAGACGAGAAGAGGGGAATCATTCTTGACTACCACTACTACTACTACTGAGCAAAGGGGAAGCTGACACCCACGCCAAGAAAACAAAATCGTAAAAGCAAAAAAGTCTCTGTGGAAAGAAGTAGCAGTAGCTCAAATGGAGCTGAACACTGAAGCTGACACAGACACAGACACTGAAACTAAGACTGAACAGAGCAGTCTTTTTGTCTGTCTGGCAGCAGCCTTAATCAGGTGTTTATGGCTCCTTTTGCACGTCCTCCTCCTCTTCTTTTTCTTTCTTTCTTTTAGCGCGTTTCTTTTAGTGTCGCACTTAATTGAAGAGGGGACGGAGTTGCTTACTGAACGCATCATTTACATCATTTGTGCATCTCACAGAGAGAGAGAGAGAGAGAGAGAGAGAGAGAGAGAGATATGCTTTGAGGTTTTCCGTTGAGAGCAGAAAAGAAGGGGAAGGAATGAGGAAAGAAGTTGACTGTTTTGCTTGAACTCTATGGGCAAACGACTGACAGACAGACTGTCTGGAGGACAAGATGGATGCTGATGGATGCGAGGTGACGAGGAAGAAGGGTGAGAGAATCTAGAACAGGAAGGAAGGGGAGAGAATGTGCAACTACAGGATGCAAATAAAAAGGTGGTGGTGGTGGTGACAACTCACTCTTCAAAAAGGCTAAGAGATTTCAAACAAATCCGCCAAAGTAAAGAGTAGTAGAAGGAGAAGAAAAACAAAGACAGTGTGCAACGGTTTTTGGCGGTTATATTTGCATAGCAGTAAAAAACGAGCAAAAGATGAATGTTGGGCTTTATATTTTTGTTTTGAAAAAAGCACGGTTTGTTGTTTTTAAAAAATAACGTCAGCATAACTTCTTCTTCTTCTTCTTCTTTTGCTCAGCAGAGCTTTTTCCACTCCATTAGTCTAATTTGATGGTGGAATAATAATAAAAAAAAAAACTAGAGCTGTGCTCCAATTCCAATCAGACTGATTGCAGACTGGCTGACTGACTGACTGCAGCAGGCCAAAATAAACAACACACTACTTGCTACTTGAGTGTAATTGAAACCGCCTTCTTTTTCTTCTTCTTTTCGCCCACATATTCCCACAAATCAGCTGCTAATCAATAAAATATTCAATCAAATAATCTCACCTGATGGTGGTGGTGGTAATCGCGCTTATGCATATGAGTGTTTAGGTGGCTTTAGACTTGATATCACGTAAGCTTTACCTTGCCCAAATGTGGCCTATCTGCTGTTGTTGTTGTTGTTCAACTGAAATGATAAAGTGTGATCCATTTGTCAATTTCTTTTTCTCCTAGTTTTTCCCATTTTAAATATTCTAAACTTCTCGAGTTGAATTGAATTCAAATCATTTGCATAGCTAGTTTGCTAGTGTTTGTGTGATTTCCAAGGAAAAAAGGCTACACAATACCAAATGGCAATCATAAAAAAAGTATAAAGCAGCAGCAGCAGAAACTGTAGCCGAGCTTTACTTTCTGACAGTAACGCCCAGCACAACTGTCAGTTTCCTTTCTTCTTCTTTTTCTAGTCGTTAAAAAATCCTCAAATAAAAAAGTGCTCAAAACTTGATGGTCCAAAGTTGATGAGGATCATCGTTAAAACGCAGTTGGGGTGAAAAAAATAAAATAAAAAAGCAAAGTTTGCTAGGTTTGAGCCGAGGTGCAGTTCAGTTCAGTGCTCTAAACACGTGTTGAAGATAGTTAGACCGAAAAAGAAAGAAAGCGATGGACTTTGGGTGAGATGACAGCTCGGGTGAAATATGATGCAGCTGGGGATGGAGTTGTTAAAACAAAGAAGAAGAAGAAAAAGAAAAGATGAGATGGTGGTGGTGGCAGAAGTTTAACAAGTTAATTTATAATCGGCCAGTCAACAGAACAGCAAAAACAAAAACAAAACTGGTGTGCGAGCATAACTGATGGACAGCAACAGCAGCCAACAGCTCGGACAATAGCTCACCTTTTTCAGCTTTTCTGCTTTTTTGAAGCATAATTTTAGTGAACAAATCTAGTCTCAGTGTGTCTACCGTTTGCTAAATTTTACTGCCATGGACCAATATATCCTCCTCCTCGCACACTTTCGCCACGGTCCACCTTTTAGTTTTTGGTTTTGTTTGTTCACCATCATCACAACAACAACTGCTCACTACCTGTCCTGTCCTGTGCGAGAGCATCATTACCGGGAAGACGGGGCTATTTAAATTTCGCTATTTTGCACTCTACTCTCTGCTGGGTGGTGTGATGTTTGGCCAAACTGCTGCTGCTGCTGGCTGAACGTGGCCACCGAAAATAGCGCAAATTAGGTCTGCTGCTGCTCCTGAGCAATGCTGAGCAAACAATGCCCAAACAGTCATTTTAATGTCCGAGCACTTGAGCACACACTCACTGCTTTTGATCTTTACTAAAAAACGGAGGGGGAAGCTAAAAGGGTAAGAAGTGGTAATTTTCCGATTAAAGTTGAGTTTCAACTGAAATGGAAGGGAGATAGCAAATTTAAAATTTGTATTTTTGATCAGGCAAAGAAAGAAAGAAGAGGCTAGATCGGCCATTCATTAGAGCAGTTTAATAGCCCTCTTATTTTCTTCTTGGTAAACACACACATCTCCCCTAATTAGCATTTAGTAGCACAGTTTAAAATGATCTCAACAGAAACTCGGCTGAAACTCCTAAATTAGCTGATCAAATTTTGTTTGCCTGTTTGCTCGTTTGCTTGATCAGCCTAACGGCGTGGTGTTTTGCTGCTGGTGGTGTTGTATTTGTTTTGCCTCCTGCTGCTGCTGGTGCCGCCAAAAAAAAGAAAAAAAATTAAGCATAGACAAACAATCTTTCTTCTTTTCTCTCTTTCTCCCTTTAATGGCGGCAATACCTGCTGCTAGAAAAGAAGTTCAAACTTCCTTTCCTCCTCTTCGTCTTCTTCGATTTAGGCAGTCATCGATTTGGTCAGGTGGCTCAGCCGTGACCACTTGTTGCTTGCTTGCTTTACCGTTGGGTGTTTTATTCTTTTTTCGTCGTCGACGGCAGCTTTAAAGTGGTAAAGCTGTTCTTTTCTTTCTTTTCTTGCACTGCTCAATTAATCGTTTTCTAGCAAAAGCTGCTGTCCACCCTTTGACTGACTTTGTGTGCAATGGTCGGCTCGATATAATAAATCTTGTTTTAGCTATCGGTTTTTGCTTTGCTAGCTTTTCTGTGCATATTTGCGCATTTGATTAAGCGATTGGTAGCTGTGGTGGTGGTTTGAGGTGACTGACTGGCTAAAGAGCTATTCAAATTGTGCCTCTAGGCCCGACAAAAGGAAAAAATGCAAAAGTTTTTTATAAAAAAAATTTACAAAAAGTTTGATTTAAACTTAGGATCATTTTGGTTGCCTGACAAATTTCACATCTCAATTTGGAAAGGATGATTTTTTTCTCAGGATTGATTTTGCACAAAAATACTTTTTGACAGAAAGTTGCCAATTTCTCTACGCAAGAGGCGATCATATTTATTGCCCACTTTAGTGATAGCTATTAAGAAGAAGAAGAAAAAGGGGTAAATGGTGTTAATTAGTAGCAATCGTGTTACTAGTAAATAGCAAAGAGGTGCTCAATTTAACGATTACTATTTGCCAACCACCAAATCGTTGCCGGACAAAAAACTTGTATGATCGATTTGACCGCGGCATTGGCGCAAAAGAAAAAAAGGAAGCAAAGTAGAAGGCAAAAAAAGCAAGCCGAGCCGCCTCGTTGTAAACTAAGCTGTGCTAATTAGATTAGAGGTGCCAAGTGTGTTGTGAGTGGATGTGAATGAAAAGAGAGCTTGACTTTGAGAAGGCAAAAAATGAAAGAAAACCAACAACATTTTAGCCAATTATCCACGTTGACCAGAACTAAGCCGAGGTGATGAGGTGAGAGGTCGAGGATGAGTGATGAGGTTGATGAGGTTGAGAAAAAAAGAGAGAAAATCAAGACCTCAATAGGTAAATTAGCAGCAGCAGAGGGAGCGAAAATTTGTAGTAAAAGAGGGGAAGAAAAGTCGGAAGAAATTATTATCCGGAGACTGTCACGGCAAATCTGCTCTGGTCAGCAGCAGCAGCTGCTCGGCTTTTCATTAGCCAATAATCTAATAATACTAAAAAGAAGAGCACCCTTATCTTTTTTCCTCTTCTTCTTTTTTTATCATTGATGACCGCTGAAGCGTGTCCAGTCAGTGGGTGAATGAGTGAGCAAGTGAGCATCATCAGCATCATCATCATCATAATTTGTAGCCATCGGTAAACATTTTCCGTTGAAGCTCTTGATCTTCCTCCTCTTTTTCTTCTTCTTCTTTTTCTTTAAAGTCTCACACCGGTGGTCTGATTTATGGGCAGACTAACCTACATCTTAAGCTAGCTAGCCAGCAAAATTGCCGCCGTTGTTGTAGGCAGTGAGCATCTTTTTCTCTTTTTCTTTTTCTATCCCACATCATTTTTTGTCGGTGGCGGCGGCATTGCTCACCGTTTTGAAAACTGCCGCTCTTTATCGATTTTCAGTCCGCTTTTTTGCACCGCAAAACGAAATGCACCGGCTACCGTCTCCCCCGGTGAGCAGATTGTGTCCAGTTTAGCTGTCCACTTTAATTTAGAGTGAAATGTGTAATAAATAAGCCTGGACTACTGATGATGAGTAGCAACAGGTAGCGGAAAGCAGGAAATGCTTGAAGATTTTAGAAATTTTTGCTGTTACGATTTTGATGTTGCTACAATTACCGCCTAATCAGCGACGGTAATTTTCCTACACACGACTATATTTGGTTTGCAGCTGTTGCTCATTTTTTCTTTGCTATTAATTTGTGACATCGATTAGCTTTGTTTTGCTGCTTACTTTTTTTATTTGGGGGATATATTGAAAGTGGCTGTTGTTTGTCTGGTCGGCGACCAAAATAACTTTTTTGTTGGCATTTTTTGCTGTCAACAAGCCTAGGCAACCCAATAAAAAAATGCGTTGACAAAAGAATGTCAGTGTGGGGTGTGAGCAAGCCCATTTATTGGTAATTTATTGGAAGAAAGAAAGAGGTGTTGATTTATTGCTCCCCATCGTTTGTAATCATATGGAAAAAAAGAAAAAAATTTGGCCATCAATTTTGCTACGATAAATGTGTGACTAGGACTATTCAGTTATTTATTCATGACATCCGCTTCTCTGCTTGCTATTTGCTATTTTGTTTTTCCTGCCTGATGGAGAAAACTGAACTAAAGTTTAGGCACTGGGCTAGGTTAAATGTTCAGCCGGTTTGGACATGGACGATTGTTGTTGTTTTTAGTTGTAGTTGGATGCCTAGATTTTTTTCTGTCAAGGTAAAATCGCCTGGCAGCAACTGCATCTGCTGAAGCTCATCTTGTGACAGAAAAAAGGCTGTTGATGTTATGTCTGCTGCTTCTTCAACGTTGAAGCAGCAGACATCATCCCACTTTGGTACCTTGAAGCATCCAAATGACTAGCATCATAATATCCTCCATTAGCAGATGGCTGAAAGCATCAAAGCACCAACAAAAACCAGAAAAAACGCACTAAAGTGTTGAGTGAATCAAGAGCCGTGTTGAATGGTAATGATCACCATCACCATCATCTTTTGATGCTGTTGATGTTTTCACTCTCAGTGTGCCCAAAAAGCAGTGCCATATTTTTTGTTGTTGGCAGTCACAAACACGCACTTTTTTCTGGTACTTTCTACGCTTTCTAGCATAGTCAGCTTTGTACGTGCTGAAGCTGCTGGTAAAAGTGGTGCTGCTTTGTCGGCAAAAGGCTGCTGCTGTTGCTGCAATTTTTCATATTACTCAAACGCCACTTTTTTACTGTCGATATTTTGGACGGCTTGAGCTGTACGACGGCTGCTGCTGCTGTCGTACAGCTCACACAGTTGCTTTGGTGATTAACCTAGATTCGCTGGCTTGTTGGCTGGCTGGTTGACTGACTGACTGGCAATAAAAAAGCGACATTTGAGAGGAGAAGAGGAGTTTGTGTGTGTGTCACACAGCTGGTGAGCGGCAGCAGCAGCTAAACTAGGCTGATGAAGGAAGGCAAAAAGAGGAAAACAGGAATCGAGAGATAGAGGAAGCAAACAGGAAAAAAAAACATAGCACTCAAAAGCAGAAAAACAACAAAAAAAGCGCACAAACAAAACATTCTATCTAAACTCAACATCAACATTTTTACTCTTCTTTTAGGAAAATTCTCCTGGGTGGACACCGTCATCTCGCTGAACGGCTTCTGCACGGCCCATCAGGCGGCCTGCGAGCGGAACGCCAGCCTGAAAGACCTGGAGCGGCTGAATGTAGTGATCGGAAGTACCAAGGCCCACGGCTACGGCTTTGTACTGTATGAAAAAGATCTGCAGAAGAAGGGCGAGCCCTCTTCGGCCATTGGTTCTTCAGCCCCACTGAAGCAGGTCACCTTCAAGGACGGCTACCTCAATGAGGCTCTGTCGGCGATTGGCCTGCCGCTGAAAGCCAGCGAGGAGGAGGCGATGCTCATGGACGGCGACTTTTGGCCCAAGAATGCGGGTAAGTCTTTCAAGCAAATCCGTTTGATAAGTGATCATATTTTTTACGATTTTTATCATCTTCCTCTTATCAGTAACCGGCAACTTCTACTTCAAATCGGGCCTGTACCTTCCGGAGCGCGGTGAAGTGCTCTTCAACGGCCACCCGCCGCAAGAAGTTCACGCAGTGAACTGCTGCGAGGTCGCTTCTTCTTCGGCCAGACGCCCATTCAGTGGACGGAGATGAGGGTGGAGATAGTCAAATCTTCAGATCCTTCACCCTCCTCCTCCTCCTCCTCACCTGACTCTGCCGAAGTTGAGGGCCTCTTTGCGGGCATGTTCACCACCTCGGCTGGGAGAGCTTATGCCGTAGACCGGCGCAACGTCTATGAGATGCAGTTTCACGACCAGGAGGATAAGATTGTCTTTCGCAGTGTGGTAAGACCTCATTTCTAGAAAAATAAAAAATGTTGAAAATTTGATGATCACATTTTTTCTTCTTTTTCCAGGGCTCTCTGAAGGAGATGGTCGACTGCTACGACAACTCGACGCTCTTCAGTCCACCGTCTACGATTATCGTCGACAAAATGGCCCCAGCACAGGAAATCGTTTCCTCACTTCAACTTCAACCTCGACCTCGACCTCCACGACGACTTTACCCACCAAAACCTCACCAGCTTCAACAACTGAAACCGAGGTGGAGATCTTCGTCGCAGATCCTCACGCCAACGTCAAGGTCAGCCCTGCCTCGTCGTCCTCATCTTCATCTTCAACCTCTTCCGAAAATCAGTCCGGAGAGATCAAGGAGGATGAGACGAGTGAGAATGACCTGAACAGCAATAGAACAGGCGGCAAGAAGACGTCTTCAGAGGGTTCTTCAAAAGACGTCGTTGAAGAGAATGACGACGATGAGAGCATCGACTCGCAGTCAGACGACCCGAGAACCCAACTTGCCGGGCCCACACAGCTGGCCCACGTTAATCCCAAGGATGACGGCCTCATTTGGACCTTCTCCATTCTGGTCGGGTGCTCATCCTCCTCGCCATCATCATCCTCATACCGATTCTCATTATTCGTAAGAGAAGAGTTCTTCTAATTCTTTAATTCTTAAACTCCTTAATTCTTTAATCAAAATTTTTTATTTAGGTCACAACGCCCGCTCTGACCGCCTGTACCTGAATAAGAAGGGCAAGAAAAATGGCCTGGTCAATGGAAGCGGCAATGGCGCAAATGGCAACAATTCCACAAACAGCGAAGAGGTTCAGCTGATGAACTCGTCGACTATTGAAAAGTAGAAAAAGCAAAGTTCTACTTTTCAATTACCTGTACAGATATAACCACTTATAATCACTACTTTCACTTTTACGACTTTTAATTTTCGACGACGGTAATGAGCAGCAGCAGATGATCATGAGCTTTCTGAGCTTTTGTGATGATGATGATAATGACAAAGATGATATTATACAACAATATACGAAACCTCTAAACACACACTGGTTCCGGTGTTGACCGCGGAACTTTCCCAGTGAATGATCACCACCTTCTTCTTCTTCTTCTTTTGATGAGCAATCTCCAGTTTTAATCTTATTTTATTACAATTCTACTTTTGTTCTCTATTTTTTCTCAGTACAGTCACCTCCAGTCCTTTTTGTACACTTTTTGGCGATCTTTCTTTCATTCATTCATTCACCCTCAAGTAGCTCTGTATAAGTTAGTCACAAGCCACTCTTTCTACTTCTTCTGTTTCATAGCGCCAAAGCACATTTCTTCCTCACTTTTATTGCTAGTTTCCAAGCACACACAAACTTTTGCAACTTCTTTCTCTTTTTCACTTTCACTTTCGTACACGCTCCATAACCCTTGAGTTATTTTGTTTGTTGCATCTTTTTCTTAAGTTTAGCCTTTTTCTGTCATTAGTGAAAAGCCTTCTTCTTTTTCTTTTCGCTCTAAACTCTTATCGATTAGCAAAGAGTTGAGTAGTTTTGAGGACATTGGCCACAGCAGCAGCAGCAGCAACTCCATTAGCAAAAACCGGTCATCCTTTCTTCTGTGTGTTTCAAAAATCGCCACGACTTTGTAATGAGTTTTGTAGTCCTCCTACTTCTGCTGCTGCTGCTGCTGCCTAAAAGTTTTCACTTTCTACTTTTTCTCTTTTTCTTTTTGATTCGAGTTCGACCTTTGCACACTAAAAAGACCATTGCCTACGCACACTTTGCAGCAACACAGCAGCATCAGCAGCTAATGGCGCCCATAATTACCCCTAATTATGTTACCTTTTGACGCCTTTTCTGCTGCTGCTGCTGCTGAATCCTCAAACCAGAGTCAAACAGACAAACAGACAGACAAACTTATGGCAATGACAAAGAGAGAGTACTACGACTCAAAAAGATGACTCATATTTGAGCAACAAAAATATCGTTGAGAAAAAGTGGGCAATCAACAAACAGACAGACAAACACAAAGACAAACACAAACACAGACAAGTAATTGAGCAAACATTACAATTACCCAAACTGTCTTCTTTTTTCTTCTTTTTTTCTTTCTTTCTCTCACCATAAAAGGACAGTCACTTTCAATTCTCTCTCACTTTTGGTGCCATCACTTTTACTTTTTCTTTCTTTTCACCAAACATTGCTGTTGTCTTCTTTGTACGGTAGCTTTGTTCTTTTTCTCTTGAGTTGATGATCTTATTTTTTCCTTTTTTCTGTTGTACAAAGTTCACCACTAACTTCTCTTTGACCAGCCTGTGTTTTTTATTTGACAGACGGAAACGCAGCTGGC
Organism: Tyrophagus putrescentiae; assembly: GCA_024499935.1. Classification (NCBI taxonomy): domain Eukaryota; kingdom Metazoa; phylum Arthropoda; class Arachnida; order Sarcoptiformes; family Acaridae; genus Tyrophagus; species Tyrophagus putrescentiae. Next base: position 8,670,563 of record JAMZRA010000007.1, read on the forward strand.
TTCCTTCTGAAGCTTTCTCTCTCTCTCTTTAATATTTCCACCCACTTCAGTGTATTTTACTACTTTTTTTCTTTTTGTAAACTTCTTGTATTTATTTTACCTTCTCTCTATCTTCGTTTCCTCTTTTTGTACTTTTTCTTTTCTTTTTTCCTCTCTTTGTTCTTTTTACTTTTTCCCTTACCTTCTTTCCTCATTCACCCACCTCACCTTTCCCAGACGAGCATTATTGCAAACTGCAACTCTCTATCACCACACTTTTGCCTGTAATAATAACAACAACAATAAAAATATATAATCAAATACAAAAATGAAAATGAAATTAAAACTACTTTGCATTAAATCTTTATCTGCATCTCAAAATTGGTGCTTTTAGAAAGTCAGTTACATTAGCCAAATTAGTTTAATGTCCACACAGTAACAGTGACAGCAGAGAACAATTGCGCCAATTAGAAGTTAGAAAAGGAGTTAGCTAATGTGCAATTATCCACTTTATCGATAACACGAGATCAAATGTAATGAAAGGATTTTCGTGAAGGTGGGCGACTTTTAATTCACTCAGTAGCACACACTTTTGATATTGACCTGAATGTTCACTGTCCAGGGCGCAGTCTATTGTTGGTCATTGTTTGACACACACACAAAACACTTAGTTTTCAGATTTCTAAAGAAACTCTAATTTTCAGTTTTTAAAAAGTGGCCAAGCTAACAAGAAAGAAAGGGAAGGGAACAATTGAGCAACATCGAAGTATGGGATTGATTGACAGAAGAATATCGGTGGTGTCTTTTACATTGATAGCGACGGAAAACAGTGAACTAGCCTTTTTAGGGCAAAAAGTACAATAGAAAGTGAAAATATAAAATTTTTCAAGGTAAAAAATCATTTTTAGTAAAAAAGCTGCCAATTAATTTTTTGCCCGTGCAACAGGTGTTAGTACGTTACGTACTAAATGAATGTGCATCAACATGTGTTTCGCTGGGGACGCTCTCAAAACAACAGTTTGAAAATTATTGCTGAGAAAACATTTTGTGTTTATCAAAAGATTCAACAGTATAATTGTAACGAGAAACACCCGTTTGAAACTCGGAACTGGAAAGAACACAACTAATAAACAGAGAAAAGCCAAACTTCAAAGGGACTTCAGAAGCGCTACCACTGCTTTGCATTTGTTGATGGTATCACCGCTGTTATTGTTTTTTCACTTGCCCTCTCATCTAATCAAACACTGTTTTCTATTTTAGTTTGGTGTCCAACACTTGAAGAATGAACCGCCTTCTTCGTCAGTCTACCGACTTTGAGCGGCTTCGGGCGGCTCGGAAGGAGAAGCGGGCCACCTTCCTCAACGTGCCCTTCCAGCTGGAGTGCCTGAAGCGGCTGTACGATGAGCTGAATCCGCCGCCGCCGATGGACGTAAACACTGATCACGGCCACCGAAGTTCTATTTCCAACAGCAGCAGATCAGTGCGAAGTAAACTTCGACTGTTGAAGGCGACTCTCCGGCGACAGCACCCGAACTACCGCCCACCGCCGGGCGCCATGCCGGTTCTGCTGCTCTTTGACCGCTCCGGCGGGCGGTACTTTCTCTTCATGCAACTTCCACGCGACCTGCCCGACGGCTTTCCCACGCTGCTCTACGACAATGCCGCCGGCGACCTGGCCGCCTACTCGGGGGCGATTTACAGCCAGGTCGTGGAGGCGATCCAGGCGGAGGAGACGATTCAGGAAACTCAGGCAGAAGAAGAAGGAATTGGAGCACAGAACAACAACACTGCTGCTGCTGAATCTCACACTACTGAATCTCACACTGCTGAATCTCACACTGCTGAAAATAGAACCGATCCAGACAGCGTTAAAAAGAGGGAAAAGGAGGCGGATAAGGAGAAGGAGAATGAGGAGGACGGGGCGGGAAATCTTCGAAACACTCCAGCAATTGATGGTGATCATCAGACTGAGCCACAATTGAACATAAAAGAAGAAGAAGAAGAAGAATCGGCCAAAGAGAATGTCAACAACAACAGCAGCTCTGTTTTGCAGCAGCAGCAGCAACAGATGGCGGCTGAAGCAGTGAAGGAAGAAGAAAAGGCAGAAAGTCAAAATGCGGCAAATTCGGAAAAACCTGAAGCGGCGGAACAGGCCGAGGAAAAGCTGACCACGCCGGCTGATGATAATGATGATCATCGCCAACTATCGCCCCTTCAAATGTTCGTAAATGGTCTTCGAAGCAGTCAGCACAACTCCAATGATCAGCATTCCAATGACAACAGCAACAACAAAGACAGCAATAGAAGCAGCAGCAGCAGCAGCAAACGAAGTCATCACCTTCCCTTGGTGACGGTGGAGACAACCGCCAACGGCGAGCGCATTCGCATCTCCCGAAAGCGACCTTCAATCAGCAACTCCCAGGCGTTTCCTCAATTTCAAACTTCTGCCAAGGACAGCCGAGGCAAACTTCCAAAACGATCTTCTGCCGGTTCGGCAGCTGTTGCTGGTGGTGACCACAAGATCACCATCACCAAAGATGAGAACAGCAGCTGTGCCGCCGATCTGGTCTGTCCCCTCTGCGAGCACTCCCCCTTCCTGGGACAGGCCGACCTGCAGGAGCACCTGCGCCTGCTGCACCTCATTCTCGGGCCGGGCCGGGCCGACTCTGAAGGTGAGGTTTTAGAACCTCTGTGATTTTGGCACTGTTCTTGCAGGTGCACTGTTCTCCCTCCCTCTCTACTTAGAGTGGCTCACTATCTCACTGATGTTGAGTTAATTACTTCTCTATTTTGAAGTTGGAAATTAAGCCCTATCTATCACGCTCTACTGCCTCTTTTAATATATATATATGACATTCAATGCAAAGATTTGGGAGCTTTTCTCGGGAAGAGCGCGTCACTGTCCTTTTTGGTTGCCGCTTTTGTACGCGCTTAAGCTTTCAACACTGTTCCCCTCCACAGAGGCACTTTGCTTTGGCGGTGGTGGTAGTGGTGATGGTGGGGGTGATTGTGGGGGTAATTGTACGAATTTATAAGATAGAGAAAGAGAGATAAATGCGTTGAAGAATCGGCCTTTTAGAACGACCAAAGAAACAGTGCCTCTGGCACTGCACTGTTTCCGCTTGAATAACGCCGTCCTGCAGCGATAGTGGCAGCGTCCGTGACAAACTCCGCGATTTACGATCGGCAATTGAAATAATTAGTCGATTTGGCGTTCAGCAGACTTGCGACGCAGAAAGCAGGACGTGGTTTCCTGCTGCCAATTGAAGATTACGATTAGTCCACAGGGAGACCTCAATTAGAATTTCAATTTTTGCCTTCAAAAATGGCTCCCCTTAATTGCTTTGTTTTTGCGCGTTTGTGTTTATGTTGAATCTAATCTTTAGCCTAGGACGTACTCACACACAAAGAGCATCGAAGCAGTGAAAAGAATGGCTGTTTCAAGGTTGGCAACACAAAGAAGCGCGAAAAGCTGAGCAACAGACTGAGAAGAGAAAGAGAAGAGCGGAGAGAACAGAAGAAGAAAAAGAAGAAGAGAAGAAGAAGAAAGACCACGTTTGAACGTCACACAGCAGATCATTCTGCTTCTGCTGTTACTGCACAACTGTTATGTGCAATTTCATTTGAAGAACATATACAGGGTGAGTTTTAAGTGCTGTCACTACTTTTTCCGAGAGCGATTTTTCTTAACAAACTAAAATGTTTTCAAAAACAAAAAATACTGTCAGTTAGAGTTACTATTCTATTTGATTTACAACTTTAAATTATTTAATTCTGACTTGTGGTTCCAAAGATATCCTCAAAAGTTTGAAAAGTTCCAAAACTGGGTCTATGGGAAAACCATGCATTCCTAGGGGGGCAGTCAAAATGCATGCAAGTCATTGGCGCAATGCATTTCTTATGGCGCATTGACAGGGCATTAACAAAACATTGACTATCACACAAATTTCATTGTGCAAAGCAAAACTAACCTAAAAAATTTACCAAAATTAAGTTTTGAGCATATTAAGTTTTTTTTCTAAAATTTTTTTCATTGATGTAATTTTTTAGAAAAGCACAAAAAGTTTACCTTTATCATTACACGTTTTGCCCGCAAATTAGCAAAAGTTATTAAAAAAATTTTGTGTAGTTTAACAGCAAATTTTTGTGAATTTTCAACAAGAAGTTACTTTTGTTTTAAAACATTTTTTTCTAAAATAAAAGTCAGTTTGGATTACGCACGTTAAAATTTTACACTAACAGTAAACCACCCGAACTGTGGAAAATCTTTTTTTATGAAAAAATATTTTTTAGAAAGAGTATCCAAATGTAAAATATTTGACTTTTAAACTTGATGTAAGTGGCCCCAGGATCCCGAGAAATCTGGATCCAAAGTTTCCAATTTGCTTTAGTTTTTGCATGCAAAAACGCCATAGACCGGGGGGTTCTATTTGTGGTCGACCAGCAGTGTTTACACCTGTGCGTAGACCGGCCATTGACCAATAGGATTTGTGCTCGCATTTTGAATGTTTTTGTTTAGCAGAATTTTGTAAATTACAACCCAAACCTCAATTGCAAGGCGGCCGAAGGCCGCCGAGCTAACAAGCAAACTTAAGTTTAAAAAGTTTAGTAAATAACATAACTTTTACCAAAACTGCAAAGCGGCCGAAAGCCGCCAAGCTAAAAACCAAACTCCAGTTATGGGAGTTTAGAGACTAACATAACTCTAACTCTAATTGCAAAGCATTTGCAGAACGCCAATCAAATGAGAGGGTTTAGTTGATAAAATTGTAAAATGGATGTCAAACTGATTAAATGGGGTGTTTATTTTTTGTAGTCACTACAAGTGAAGTTAACTTGAAGTTATTGTTAAGTACAAAATCTTGCATCTGTTTTGCTGACAGTTCCCAAAACTTTTTAGGAGAACTTCACCCAGAAATCTTGAGAATTTTTAGCGACAACAGTCGCAAGTTGCTGTTTATCATTTGATTTTGGAGCTTTAATTTTTAACAACAACAATGCAGCAACTTTATCAGCTGAATGCCTCATTTGGCCGGTCTACAACAATTTTGAAAAGTTAGAAAAAAAGGTATTTGGTTTTTTAGCAGTTTTGGTAAAATTTATGTTAGTCTCTAAACTCCCATAACTGGAGTTTGTTTTTTAGCTCAGCGGCCTTTAGCCGCCTTGCAGTTTTGGTAAAAGTTATGTAATTTACTAAACTTTTTAAACTGGAGTTTACTTGTTAGCTCGGCGGCCTTTGGCCGCCTCGCAATTGAGGTTTGGGTTGTAAATTACAAAATTCTGCTAAATAAAAACATTCAAAATGCAAGCACGAATCCTATTGGTCAATGGTCGGTGCGTCTACGCACAGGTGTAAACACCGCTGGTCGACCAAAAATAGAACCCCCCGGTCTATGGCGTTTTTGCATGCAAAAACTAAAGCAAACCGGAAACTTTGGACCCAGATTTCTCGGAATCCAAGGGCCACTTACATCAAGTTTAAAGGTCAAATATCTTACATTTGGATACTCTTTCTAAAAAATATTTTTTCATAAAAAAAAGATTTTCCACGGTTCGGGTGGTTTACTGTAAGTTTGATATGTTATCATTTTCTGGTAACATCAATTAAACACAAATTATGATTTTCAACGTTATAATAACATTGTGCTCTGAAAACTAAAACAGACAAAATTAAAAGTTCAGTTAGACTAATTTAAAAAAGTGCAAAGCAAAAAACTTTTTAGTCAACAAGTCAAATTGTTAAAACAAAATTCAAAATTTTTTATTAACTTTTGCTAACTTGCCGGCAAAACGTTCATTGATGAAGATAAGTTTTTTGAGTTTTTTTCTAAAAAGTACACCATTGAAAAAATCTTAAAATAAACCCAAAATGTTCAAAACTTAATTTTGTTAAGTTTTTGAAGTTAGTTTTGCTTAGCACAATGAAATTTGTGTGATAGTCAATGCGCCATAGGAAATGCATTGCGCCATTGACTTGCATGCATTTTGACCGCCCCCATAGGAATGCATGGTTTTTCCATAGACCGAGTTTTGGAACTTTTCAAACTTTTGAGGATATCTTTGGAACCACAAGTCAAAATTAAATAATTTAAAATTGTAAATCAAATAGAATAGTAACTCTAACTGACAGTATTTTTTGTTTTTAAAAACATTTTAGTTTGTTTAGAAAAATCGCTTTCAGAAAAAGTAGTGACAGCACTTAAAACTCACCCTGTATAAAAGCTTTAAAATAGTTGTCCATCGAGGCACTTGCGGTGTTGTTGCTTGCCCAGTTCTCCCGACCTGCCATTGCCCACCACCTTCTTCTTCAACTCATCCCAACTGCAAGTCTCAACTGCAAGTCAACACTACTACCACCACCACCATCACTAAAAGATGAGTTTGCCACGCAGAAGTTTCGCGAAGCCGCCGAGAGCTTCGGAAGACGATTTCGAACAAACTCAAGCAGCGATCGAGGCCTTCGGCAGCATTGACCATCAGATCAGGTGCCTGAAAGAGCTCTACAATCAGCTCTACAGCAGCTCGAGCGACCCGAGAAACCCGAAGGTCCTTCACCTGCTGCGCGAGCTGAAGGCGAACCTGCGTAAAGACCACAGCGACCAGCTTATCTTTTCGCCGGACATCAAGGTGGTGGTGGTGTTCGACCACAAGAAGGAGCTCTTCTTCAACCTTCTAAATGAACCCAACTCGGGCTACCCTAGAGGCTTCCGCTCTTACACCGACGACAATATGGGCACCATTGCCGGCCTCTCCAAAGCCATCTACGAGAAGGTCCTCAAGGCCATTCAGGAGGAGGGGGAGGAGGAAAGAAGAGGCATCGGAGAAGGATACAACAACAACAACAACAACAACAGTCACGCTGCTGAAGATTGGCAGGAGCCAGTAAACATAAAGCAAGAGGTTTATGAGGAGGAGGAGGACGGGCTGATTCACCTGATTGATGAGGACGACGAGGAACGCTACAATGATGAACTGCAGCAGGAGGAGAACTACAACTCGCAGGCGATTTCACCACCACCAGCCTTTGACAACAATGACCTGAGCGAGGACTCTTTGAACTCAGCGAATTTTGCTTCTTCTTCTTCGGCTATTGTTCCACCCGAAAATGGCAGCCCTGCTGTGAATCCTCAGGCAACCGACACCGATGCCGACGCCAACAACAACATCAGCAACAACAACACTGCCGAGCAAGAACAACGCCAAACGTCGGTGAGTAGTGGTTCAACTGTGAACCGACGACAGTCAGAGACAGTGCCGATTAAGTTGGAGCCAGCCGGTAGCTCCACCGTCACCATTACCCGGGAAGGTCGCCCGCCGAAACGGGCTCTTCAAACGGCTCACGAGGAAGCTCCAGCAGCAGCAGCCGCCGCCGCGTCTGTGGCTGTTTCACCACCACCTGCTGCTGCTTCTAATTTCCGCATCCTTCAGGTAAATCTCTGAACCCCCAACACCAACTTTTGCTCATCGCAATCTAAACCTCCGCAGCAGCAGCAGCAGCAGTTTCCTCCTCCTCCCCACCTCCACCACCACAACAACAACAGGCCAACACCGTTTGGCCAATCAGGCCAGGAGCAGCCTCCAGCAGCAGCAGCAGCAGCAGCAGCAGCAGCAGTAACTGCGTGCGGAACGCTGACGATGAGGCCAACTGAAAACAACAACATCTACCGCATCGTCGGAAGCAAGCGGCCTGCTGACCACTCTAATGCCGCTCAGCCTGCTCTACCTCAGGACAATCCAAAACGAGCCAAAGTTTCAGCCATGTCTTCTCCGCTTGTTTCTAGGCCATCAGCAGCAGCAGCAGATAAGCGGCGAGCCGGCGTCCTCGCTACTGTTTCCACTACCTCCACACCTTCCACTTCCTCCACACCTTCCACCGCCAGTACTTCGCAGCAGCAGCAGCAGCACCATCAGCATCATCAACAGCACCGACAACGACCATCAACTGCGACACCCATCGCCTTGGCCGCCGTCACCGCCGCCAACTTTGAGGACTACCTCCGGGCGAATTGCCCCTCTTACTTTTCGGTCAAAGACGTCCACACCAAGGTGGAGTGTCCGGTCTGCAGGCAGGGCCTGACTAAGTACCAGCTGAAGGACCACCTCCTCTCGAAGCACCGCGGCCTGAAGCCGTACCAGTGCCAGTGGCCGGGCTGCAGTTTCACCACCGGATGGAAAAATAGCGCTGCCACGCACGTCAAAAACGTCCACAATGGCAAATTGGCTCAGCACATCGAGTACCAATGGGAGGAGTGATCGGTGTGTGTGTGTGTGTGTGTGTGTGTGTGTGTGGCGGCTCGGATTTTGACTTAAACCATCAGTTCACATATGTAGGAATGTAATCTCTTCGTTTTACACTTCTTTTTGTCATATCACATTCTTCTTTTACTTACTATCTATTTCAGCTTTTTTTTATTTAACTTACTACTACCACTACTACCATGTACCGAACCATTTAACACCCAAACTCCCCATAAACAGCCTTTGCTTTCACGTCTTCAACGACCGGGCTCAGGAGTCTTCTAGGGGTTTTCCTCAACTTATTTTGATTTTATAGAATGTTTTTTCATTTAACTTGTTCTCACCTTAACCCGAGTTTGGACATTGCATGTTTCCGCTTTACTGTATCATAAAACCCAAAGTTACAAAAGAATACTCAAAACAAACTAGCCCGCAGCTACTGTGTGTCTTGAATACAAACAAAAAAGCAAAAGTCGCAAAGTTGTCAAGTAGTCGGTGAGGTGATTTCCCTAACTTGGTTGGGTGTTATTAAACAACTTCACAATTTTTTAAATCATTAAGTAATTATACAATTAAATTAAAGCAAAGTCTTTAAACGGTCAGCCAAAAGTGCGGGTTTGCTGAACTACTGGATCGTGTAATCTGAAAGTGAAACAGAATTCTATTTTCCCAAACAAATATTTAAATATGTGCAGTGCACGTCGTTAGTGAAGGGAGCGAGAATTTCTCGTGCAGGCGCGCACACACACACACACACACACAGGAGAATCGCAGCAGTGACAAAACTGGCTGCAACGAGGATGGTAGCAACAGAAAAAGGCGCGAAAAGCTGAGCAACAGACTGAGGAGAAGAGAGAGCGAGAGAGAGAGAGAGAAGAGCGGAGAGAGAACAAAGAAGAAGAAGAAAAAGAAGAAGAAATGTCGTCTGAACGAGCCAGATTTGCTTCTGCTTCTGCTGCTGTGCTGCTGTCACAACTGTTGCGCGCCATTTCAGTGTAGGAATATATTCCCATCGAGGCACTTGTTGTTTCACCCAGTTCTCCCAGCCAGTGACATCGCTCGCCCACCTCATCCACCTCCTTCTTCAACTCCTCCCAACTGCAATCTCAACCAGTCAACAAAACACCCACCACCCCAACCAAAAGATGAAGAATTCAAGGGGACGCAGAAGCTGGAAGCCGCCGAGTGATTCGGAAAGTTTTGCCAGCTTTAAGGCAGCGAAGCAGACCTACTGCAATATTAACTACCAGATCGAGTGCCTGAACGAGCTCTACAATCAGCTGATACCGCAGAATGGTATACCAGCAGGGAGCCGCGTGCAAGCTCAGGCGACTCCCAAGAGACCCAAGGTTCTTCAGAAGCTGCGCGAGCTGAAGGCGAATCTGCGCAGCAACTACGGCAGTCCGCGTGATTTCCCACCGCTGGAGCGCCTCAAGGTGGTGGTGATGTTTGACGACGAGAAGAAGGCCTTCTTCGACATTCGACTTCGACCCCGGTTGGGCTACCCTACTGGCTACCCCTTCTTCATCGACGACAATGACAAGGGCACCATAGTCGGCATCTCGGAGGCCATCTTCCAAGAGGTCTTGAAGGCCGTTCAGGAGGAGGAAGAACCGAGAGGTTTTGGGGAAGGCAACTACAACAACAACAACAACAACAACAACCACACAACAACAAACACACGCTGCTGAAGATTGGCAGGAGCCAGTAAACATAAAGCAAGAAGTTGATGAGGAGGATGAGGACGGGCTGATTGACCTGATTGATGAGGTCGACGAGGAAAGCTACAGCGATGAACTGCAGCAGAGGAAGATACAACTCGCAGGCGATTTCACCACCACCACCAGCCTCTGAAAACAGTGACCTGAGCGAGGACTTTACAGGCTCAGCAAATTCAGCTGTTGCTTCTTCTTCTTCTTCTTCTGCGGCTATTGTTCCACCCGCTGGAAATGGCAGCCCTGCTGTGAATCTTCAGGCGGCCGACACCGACAACAGCAACAACAACAACAACACTGCCGAACAACAACAACAACGCCAAACGACTGTGAGTAATGGCTCGACTGTGAACCGACGACAGTCTGAGAGACTGCCGATTAAGTTGGAGCCAGCCGGTAGCTCCCCCGTCACCAGTACCCGAGTAGGTCGCCCGCCAAAACGGGCTCTTCAAATGGCTCACCAGGAAGCACCAGCAGCCGCCGCCGAATTTGTGGCTGTTTTACCTGCTGCTGCTGCTAATGTCCGGGTCATTCAGGTGAATCCTCGAGCCAACAACAACACCAACACCAACACCAACATTTTCCAATCACAATCTAAGCCTCAGCAGCAGCAGCGTCCTCCAGCAGGAGCGCTGACGATTGAACCAACTGAAAACAGCAGCGTCTACCGCATCCTCGACAACAACAACAACAACAAGCGGCCTGCTGGCAACTCGAACGCCGCTCAACCTTCTCCTCATTCTCAGGACAATCCAAAGCGCTCCAAAGTTTCAGCAACGGCAGCAGCTGTAACTTCTACCTCTTCTTCTACTCAGGCCGCCAGAGCCACTTCCCAGGCGGTCGCCGAGCACTTCCTCGCCTCGGCCGCCTTCGTGGAAGCCCCCAAAGCCAAAAAGCTCGACTGTCCCCTCTGCCGGAAGGCCTTCGTGAAGGCGGCCATGAGCGACCACCTGGAGATGGAGCACACTAACCGGAGCCAGTACGTGCCCTACCGGTGCACCTACCCCGGCTGCAAGTTCACCAACCTCTATCGGGTCAATGTTCTGCGGCACGTACAGCGAAAGCACGGCTGCCCCAATGCCAAGCAGTACATTGTGAAGCCTGCGCCGGCGGCGGCGGCGGCGGTAGTGGTGCCAGCCACCAGAACAGCCGGGTCATCTGCACTCGTTTCCAAGTCATCAGCCGCAGCATCAGCTAAGCGCCGAGCCGTTGCCACTGCCGCCGCTGCTTCCACTAACTTCCAAACCTTCCACCGCCAGAACTTTGCAGCCGCGCAGCAGCACCGACAGCGACCATCAACTTCGACGGCCATCGCTTTGGCCGCCGTCACCGCCGCCAACGTTGAGGACTACCTCCGGGCCCACTGTCCCTCTTACTTTTCGGTCAAAAACGCCCACACCAAGGTGAAGTGTCCGGACTGCCCGAAGAGCCTGATTAAGTACCTGCTGAAGGACCACCTCCTCTGGGTGCACCAGGGCCTGAAGCCGTACCACTGCCAGTGGCCGGGCTGCAGCTTCACCACCGGCTGGCGGAATAGCGCTGCCGCGCACGTCAAGGACGTCCACAAGGGCAGCAGATACGCTCAGTACATCGTGTACCGAGAAGAGGAGTAACCCGAGTTTCGGATATTGCATTTTTCCGCTTTACTGTATCATATAAACCAAAGTTACCCAAAGGCATACCCAAAACAAACTAATCAGCAGTTACACTGCTTGTGTCTTGAGTTTGAAAACGGCGGGCAACTGTACTAAAGGTGGTCACGTCGTCAGTGAAAGGAGCCTGAGTGAGGGGCACTCTTCGCAGCAGACCACAAACACAAACACACACACAGAACCAGATTCTAACTGTCAATATATAGAAGCGCGATACATTCTGACTCAGAATTTCTGAGACAGACTGAGGAGCGAAGAGAAGACGGAAGAAGAAGAAACGTCGCCTGAACGTCACACAGAGCATTCTGCTGCTGCTGCTGCCACACCTTTTGTGTGAGCTTTCAGTCTAATATTCCCATCGATTCACTGGTGTTGTTGTTGTTTACCCAGTCCTCCCAGCCTAACCTCATCGCCCACCACCTTTACCTCCTTCTTCAACTCCTCCTTCCAACTGCAAGTCAACAAAACAAAACACCTCCCTCCCCCATCACCCTCGCCATCAAAAGATGAGTTCGTCACGCAGAACCTCGAAGCCGCCGAGACCTTTCGAAAGTCTGGCAAGTCTTAAGGCAGCGAAGAAGACCTACTGCAGCATTGACTATCAGATCGAGTGCCTGAATGAGCTCTACAATCAGCTGATGCCGACGCAGAATGGCGGCAATCGGCGAGCCGGCGGCAGCTCGGGCGACCACCAGGACGGCTCCCAGAGAGACTCGAAGGCGCTTCAGCAGTTGAAGCGCGAGCTGAAGGCGAATCTCCGCAGCAACTACGGCATCCGCGTCTCTTCCCACCGCTGGAGCGCCTCAAGGTGGTGGTGATGTTCGACGACCTTAAGAAGGCCTTCTTCGACATTCGAATTCGACCCCTCTCTGGCTACCCTACTGGCTACCCCTTCCTCATTGACGACAGTGAGGGCACCATTTGCGGCCTCTCCGAAGCCATCTACCAAGAGGTCTTGAAGGCCGTTCAGGAGGAGGAGGAGGAAGAGAGAGACCGTGATGAAGGACACAACAACAACAACAGTCACGCTGCTGAAGAGGGGCTAGATCCAGTAAACATTAAACAGGAAGTGGTTGATGAAGAGGAGGAGGAGGAGGAGGAGCTGATTACCTTGGATGATGACAGCGACGAGGATGAAAGCTTAAATAATGAACTGCAGCAGGAGGAGAGCTACAACTCGCAGGTGAATCGACCACAATCACCTGAGAACAATGCCGTTCCAGAGAGCGAGGACTTTATAGTCTCGGCAATTTCTGCTGCTGCTGCTTCTTCTTCTTCTGTGCCTGCTATTGTTCCACCCGAAAATGGCAGCCCTGCTGTGAATCCTCAGGCAACCGACACCAACACCACCAACAGAAGCAGCAGCAGCAGCAACACTGCCGAACAACAGCAACAACGACGCCAGCAGCAATCTGTGAGCCTAGGACAGTCAGAGACAGTGCCGATTAAGTTGGAGCCAGCCGGTAGCTCCACCGTCACCATTATCCGAAGAGGTCGCCCGCCGTCGAACCGGGCTCCTCGAACGGGTCATAACGAGGAGCCAACAGCAGCAGGAGCCGCATCTGTGGCTGTTCCACCTGCTCATGCTGCTGCTGCTGCTGCTGCTGTTGCTGCCAATTCCCGCCTCCTTCAAGGGAACTCTCAAACCACCATCACCAAGGTGTTCCTATCTAAATCTAAACCTCAGCAGCAGCAGCAGCTTCCTCCTCCTTCCCATCACCCCAACAACAACAACAACAACAACAATAACAACGGGACAACACCATCTGCCCAACAACGCCAGCAGCAGCCTCCAACAGCAGCAGCAGCAGCAGTAACTGCGTCCGGAACACTGACAATGAGGCCAACTGCAAACAGCAGCATCTTCCACATTGTCGGAAGCAAGCGGCCCGCTGACAACTTGAACGCCGCTCAGCCTTCTCACTCTCAACCAGCTCAGGAAAATCCAAAACGGACCAAAGTTTCAGTCGTGTCTTCTCCGCTGGTTTCCAGGCCATCAGCAGCAGCAGCAGATAAGCGGCGAGCCGGCGTCCTCGCCACTGTTTCCACTACCTCCACACCTTCCACCTCCACACCTTCCACCGCCAGTACTTCCCAGCAGCAACAGCAGCATCAGCATCATCAACAGCACCGACAGCGACCATCAACTTCGACGGCCATCGCCTTGGCCGCCGTCACCGCCGCCAACGTTGAGGCCTACCTCCGGGCCCATTGCCCCTCTTACTTTTCGGTCAAAGACGCCCAAACTAAGGTGCAGTGTCCGGACTGCCCGAAGAGCATGATTAAGTACCAGCTGAAGGACCACCTCCTCTGGGTGCACCACGGCCTGAGGCCGTACCACTGCCAGTTGCCGGGCTGCGGCTTCACCACCGGATGGAAAAATAGCGCTGCCAATCACGCCAAAAACGTCCACAATGGCAGCTACGCTCAGTACATCGTGTACCGAGAGGAGTGATCTGAGTGTGTGTGTGGCGGCTTTTCCACACAGCTCATTTCGATTTTACCCATCAGTTCACATATGTAGGAATGTAATCTCCTCGTTTTACACTTCTTTTTGTCATATCACCTTCTTCTTTTACTTACTAGCTGTTTTAGCTCTCTTTTTTAAATAACCTTCTCTCCATACCCATTACCTTACCCTACCTAATTCTACCATGTACGAACCATTTAACGCCCAAACCCCCAACAAACAGCCTTTGCTTTCACGTTTTCAGCGACTGGGATCAGGTGTCTTCTGGGGTTTTCCCATCTTATTTTGATTTTATAGAATGTTTTTTTTTCATTTAACTTGTTCTCATTTTACTCCCGAGTTTGACCAATGCATGTTACCGCTTTACTGTATCGTAAAAATCAAAGTTACATAGAATACCCAAAACAAACTAATCAGCAGTTACACTGTGTGTCTTGAGTCAAGACTCTTGACTTTGAAAACGGCGGGCAACTACCAAAGGTGGTCACGTCGTCAGTGAAGGGAGCCTGAATGAGGGGCACTCTTCGCACACAAACACAAACACACACACACAGAACCAGATTCTAACTGTCAAAATATAGAAGCGCGATACATTCTGACTCAGAATTTCTGAGACAGACTGAGGAGCGGAGAGGACAGGAGAAGAAGAAGAATAAGAAACGTCGCCTGAACGTCACACAGAGCATTTGGCTTCTGCTGCTGCCACACCTTTTGTGTGAGCTTTCAGTGTAATATTCCCATCGATTCACTGGTGGTGTTGTTGTTGTTTCCCAGTCCTCCCAACCTAACCTCATCGCCCACCACACCACCACCTCCTTTTTCAACTCCTCCTCCCAACTGCAAGTCAACAAAACAAAACACCATCACCCTCGCCATCAAAAGATGAGTTCGTCACGCAGAACCTCGAAGCCGCCGAGACCTTTCGAAAGTCTGGCAAGTTTTAGGGCAGCGAAGAAGACCTACTGCAGCATTGACTATCAGATCGAGTGCTTGAACGAGCTCTACAATCAGCTGATGCCGCAGAATAGTAATCGGCGAGCCAGCAGCAGCTCAAGAGCCCAGGACGACTCCCAGAGAGACCCGAAGGTGCTTCAGCAGCTGCGCGAGCTGAAGGCGAATCTGCGCAGCAACTACGGCAGTCCGCGTGATTTCCCGCCGCTGGAGCGCCTCAAGGTGGTGGTGATGTTCGACGACGAGAAGAAGGCCTTCTTCGACATTCGACTTCGACCAGGCTTGGGCTACCCTAAAGGCTACCCTTTCTTAATCGACGACAGTGAGGGCACCATAGTCGGCCTCTCCGAAGCCATCTACCAGAGGTCTGAAGGCCGTTCAGGAGGAGGAGAAGAAGGAGGAGGAAAGCAACAACAAAAGTCTCAACCACAACAACAACAGTCACGCTGCTGAAGATGGGCTAGTTCTAGTAAACATTAAACAGGAAGTTGATGTTGATGAAGAGGAGGAGGACGGGCTGATTCAGTTGGATGACGACAGCGACGAGGAACCCTCCAATAATGAGCTGCAGCAGGAGGAGGAGATCTACAACTCGCAGGTGAATCCACCCGCCATCACCTGAGAACAATGCCTTGAGCGCCGACTTTATAAGCTTGGCAAATTCTGCTGCTGCTGCTGCTGCCGTTTCTTCTTCTTCTGTGGCTACTGTTTCACCCGTAAATGGCCCTGATGTGAGTTCTCCGGCAACCGACATCGACACTAACAGCAGCAGCAACAACACTGCCGAACAAAATCCACGCCAGTCGTCCTTGAGTAGTGGTTCAACTGTGAGAGTCAGACGACCGTCAGAGAGGCAGTCAGAAGAAGCACTGCCAATTAAGTTGGAGCCAACCGAAAGCTCTACCACCACCATTACCCGGGTAAATCGCCCGCCCGAACCGGCTCCTCGAACGGCCATGAGAAGACCACCACAGCACCAGCGCCTCATCTGTGGCTGTTCCACCTCTGCGTGACTGCTCCACTGCTAATGTCCGCGTCCTTCAGGCGAACCTTCGACCACCGAACGTGTTCCCATCTAAATCTAAACCTCAGTGGCAGCTTCCTCCACCCTACCACCACAACAGCAGCACCACACCATCTGCCCAAGCTCAACGCCAGCAACCTCCAGCAGCAGCAGCAACATCAGAAGTAGTTGAGAGCGGAACGCTAAGGATGAAGCCAACTGAAAACAGCAACAACAAGCGGCCCGCTGACAACTCGAACGCCGCTCAACCTCTCCTCACTCTCAGGACAATCCAAAGCGCGCCAAAGTTTCAGCCGCCGCAGCTGTAACTAACTCTTCTACTCAGGCCAGAGCCCGCTCCCAGGCCTCAATTGCTGCCGAGCACTTCCTCGCCTCGGCCGCCTTCGTGGAAGCCGCCGAGGCCCAAAAGCTGGCCTGTCCCTTTTGCGAGAAATCCTACGGGAAGGCGGCGCTGAGCGACCATCTGGAACTGGACCACAATAACCGGAGCCAGTACGAGCCCTACCGGTGCATCTACCCCGGCTGCAAGTTCACCAGCAGGTGGTGCTTCAATGTCCGGTTGCACGTACGGGAAAAGCACGGCTGCCTCAATGGCGAGCAGTACATTGGGAAGGCTGCTGCAGAGGCGGCGGTGGTGGTGGTGGTGCCAACAGCCAGAACAGCCGGGTCACCTTCACTTGCTTCCAGCTCATCATCATCATCAGCAGCAGCAGCTAACCGAGCCACCACCACCACCACTGCTTCCACTACCTCCACCTCCACACCTTCCGCCGCCAGTACTTCGCAGCAGCAGCAGCAGCATCAGCGACCATCAACATCAGCTTCCACTGCCCAAACGCTCTCCGTCGAGGAGTACCTACGGGCCCACTGCCCCGACTACGTTGCGGCCAAAACCGCCCACACCTGGGTGAAGTGTCCGGACTTGAAGTGCTCGAAGAGCCTGCCGAAGTACCAGCTAAAGGACCACTACCTTTCGAATCACCGCGGCCTGAAGCCGTACCAGTGTCAGTGGCCAGGCTGCGGCTTCGCCTCCAGCTGGCAGGCGAGCGCTGCCCAGCACGTCAAGGGGCAGCACAATGGCAGCTACGCTCAGTACATCGTGTACCGAGAGGAGTGATCTGAGGAGTGTGTGTGATTGTGGCGGTGGCGGCGGCGGCTTTTCCAAACAGCTCATTTCGGTTTTACCCATCACTTCATATGTAGCTCACTGCTGCTGCTGGTCACTGTTGCCTCCACTTTCCCTTTTGTATTATCAGTTTTGAAAAGAGGTTTTCAGGTTTTTCACATTTTAATGTTCTTCTATGTAATTTCCCGAGTTTGGACATTGCATTTGAGTTAAATTATATTAAAATTATTAGAAAAACTAAATAAACATTCCAACACCTTTTTTGTATAATCTTATCACATTTTATCCAAATATTTAACCACAGAAGTTTAGATTAAGTCTTTAACTTTATTTTTGCTTTTTACATCACCTTAATCTGATATGTAGTTCTTGAGATAAATGTACCTAGAGAATCATAACAAGCTCATTGAACACATCTTTGTGGACGCGGCAGAAAGCCCACTTTTCAGTAAATCGAGTGTAGCCTTAATGTGCTTCTTGAAATTTGAAATGCGGCGGCACCAGCCGTAAAAGTGACGTCACGTCGTCATGAAAGGAGCTTAATCGGCGCTTATCTGCCGCTTCTGCCGCTGCTTCGTGCACCACTGGTGACTACCACGCTTTGTGCGTTTTCAGTTGAGCCTCAACTTGAGCAAGATTACTCATCGTTTCTCACTGAGTTGCTGTTTACCCAGTTCTCCCTGCCTACAATCGCCCACCACCTCCTTCTTTAACTCTTCCCAACTGAAAGTTGTCTCGAACAGCAAGAAAACACCCCCTAAAAGATGAGTTCGGCGAGACGCAAAAGCTCGAAGTCGCCGAGTGTTTCAGAACGTATTGCCAGTTTTAAAGCAGCGAAGGAGACCTACTGCAACATTAACTATCAGATCGAGTGCTTGAACGAGCTCTACAACCAGACAAATGGTAATCGGCGAGCCAGCAGCAGCTCGGGCGACCAGCAGGGCGGCCCAATGCTGCCCCGACGAGACCCGAAGGCGCTTCAGAAGTTGCGCATGCTGAAGGCGAATCTGCGTAAAACCTACGGCAACCCGCTTCTTTTACCGCCGCCGGAGCGACTCAAGGTGGTGATAATGTTTGACGACAAGAAGAAGCCCTACTTCGACGTTAAAATTAAACCCCTCTCGGGCCACCCTAATGGCTACCCCTTCTACATCGACGACAATGACAAGGGCATCATAGTCGGCCTCTCCGAAGCCATCTACCAAGAGGTCTTGAACTTCGTTCAGGAAGAGGAGGAGGAGGAGGAAGGAGAGAGAGGCGGCGACGGAGAAGGCAACCACAACAACAGCCTCAACAACAACCCCAACCACGACAACAACAGTCATGCTGCTGAAGAGGAAGAGGAGCTGAACCGTGGAGACATGGAGGAAGAAGTTGATGATAATGATGATGAAGAGGAGGTGGAGGTGGAGGTCATCACCTTGGATGATGACAGTGATGAGGAACTGCAGCAGGAGGAGAACTACAACTCGCAGGTGAACCCACCGCCATCAACTGACAACAGTGCCAGGAGCGGCGACTTTAGAGGCTCAGCAAATTCGGCCCCTTCCGCATCTTCTTCTTCTTCTTCTGCGGCTATTGTTCCACCTGAGAATGCTGCCGAACAACAGCAACATCAACGACAGCAGTCTGTGAGTGGTGGTGGTGGTGGTGGTTCGACGTCTCTAAACCGACGACCGTCAGAGAGGCAGTCGCCGGACACTGTGACAATTAAGCTGGAGCCAAGCAATAGCTCCACCGTCACCATTACCCGAGTAGGTCGCTCCCCGAACCGGGCTCCTCGAAAGGGCCATGACGAAACGCGAGCAGCAGCCGCCTCATCTGTGGCTGTTCCACCACCACCACCTGCTGCTGCTAATGTCCGCGTCTTTCAGGCGAACCTTCGACCCCCCAACGTGTTCCCATCTAAATCCAAACCTCAGCAGCAGCAGCTTCCTCCTTCTCACAGCAACAACAACGGGACAACACCATTTGGCCGACAACGTCAGCAGCAACCTCCAGCACAGCAGCACAGCAGCAGCAGTAGCTGAGGAACGCGGAACGCTGAAGAGGATGAAGCCCACTGAGCCAACAGCAGCAGCAGCACCTACCGCATCCTCGACAGCAACAACAACAACAACAAGCGCCCGGCTGACCACTCGAATGCGGCGGCTCAACCTCAGGGCAGTCCAAAGCGCGCCAAAGTTTCCGCCTCCGCAGCAGCAGCAGCAGCAGCTGGAACTTCTTCTACCCGGGCAGCCGCCAACGCCAATGATTTGGACTGTCCCCTCTGCGAGGAATCTTACCCGAAGACGATGATGAAGGACCACCTGGACATGGCCCATATTAACCCGAACCAGTACGTGCCCTACCGGTGCACCTACCCAGGCTGCACCTACACCAACGTCTGGGGCGGCAGTGCACGGGCCCACGCGTGGCAAGAGCACAAGGCCGACTACATTGTGAAGGCTGTAGAGGTGGTGGTGGTGCCAACAGCCAGAACACCCGGGTCATCACTTGTTTCCAGCTCAGCAGCAGCAGCTAACCGAGCCACTACCACACCCCACCTCACATTCCACTACCACCACCCACTGCTTCCACTACCACTACCTCCACACCTTTCGCCACCAGCATTTCGCAGCAGCAGCAGCAGCAGCATCAACGACCATCATCAACTTCAGCTTCCACTTCCACATCCACGCCTCAAACGCTCTCCGTCGAGGAGTACCTACTGGCCCACTGCCCCGCCTACGTTGCTGCCAAAACCGCCCGCACCAGGGTGAGGTGTCCGCAATGCTTGAAGGGCCTGCCGAAGCACCTGCTGAAGGACCACATCTTCGCGGAGCACCGCGGCCTGAAGCCGTACCAGTGCCAGGGGCCAGGCTGCAGCTTCGCCTCCAGCTGGCAGTCGAGCGCTGCCCAGCACGTCAAGGAGCAGCACAATGGCAGCAGCTACGCTCAGTACATCGTGTACCGAGAGGAGTGATCTAAGTGTGTGTGTGACGGCGGTGGCGGCGGCTTTTTCACACAAGCTCATTTCGATTTTAACCATCACTTCATTGCTGCTGGCCACTGCTGTCTCCACTTTCCCTTTTGTATCTTCCATTTTTGAAAAGAGTTTTCAGGTTTTCCACATTTCAATATTCTCCTATAATCTCCCTAGTTTTGACATTGCATTTCCCGCTTTTATGTATCATATAAACAGATTACAAAGAATACCCAAAACAAACTAATCCGCAGTTACTGAGTGTCTTGAATTTGAAAGCGGCGGGCAGCGGTAAAAGTGACGTCACGTCGTCAGTGAAGGGAGCCTTGTCGGCGCTTATCTGCCGCTTCTGCCGCTGCTTCTGTCACAACTTTTTGTGTGCGCTCTCAGTTGAGGAAGATTAGCTCATCGTTTCACTGGTGTTGCTGTTTACCCAGTTCTCCCTGCCTAAGATCGCCCACTACCTCCTTCTTCAACTCCCAACTGAAAGCAACAAGAAAACACCCCTTCCTAAAAGATGAGCTCGGCGGGACGCAAAAGTTTTGCAAAGCCGCCGAGAGCTTCAGGAGAAGTTTTCGAAAACATTAAAGCAGCGAAGGAGATCTTCTGCGACTTGACCTACCAGATCAGGTGCCTGAACGAGCTGTACAATCAACTGATACCGCAGGCAAATGGTAACCATCGGCGAGCCAGCTGCTCGGCGGGCGACCACCAGGACGGCGGCCCCCAACGAGACCCGAAGGTGCTTCAGCAGTTGCGCCTGCTGAAGGCGAATCTGCGCAGCAAGTACCTCGGCAATCCGCTTCTCTTCTCATCGCTGGAACACCTCAAGGTGGTGGTGATGTTGACGGCCAAAAGCAGCCCTTCTTCGACTTTCGACTTCGACCCGTTTCGGGCTACCCTACAGGCTATCCCTTCTTCATCGACGACAATGAGGGCACCATAGTCGGCCTTTCTGAAGTCATCTACCGAAAGGTCTTGAAGGCCGTTCAGGAGGAGGAAGAAGAAAGAGGTTTTGAAGAAAGCGACAACAACAGCCTCAACAGGAGCCGCAACAACAGTCACGCTGCTGAAGAGGAGGGGATTATTCGAGTAAACATAAAGGAGGAAGAAGTTGATGATGACGAGGAGGAGGAGGAGGTGGAACTGATTACCTTGGATGATGACAGCGATGATGAAATGCAGCAGGAGGAAAGATACAACTCGCAGGGGATTCCGCAAGGATCAGTAAATTCTGCTGCTGCTGCTGCTTCTGTGGCTGTTCCACCTGCTGCTCCTGCTACTGTCTGCGGCCATCAGATGAATCCTCGACGCCTAAGCACCACCGTGTTCTCATCTAAATCCAAACCTCACTCGCAGCTTCCTCTTTCCCACAAGAACAACAACAAACGCCCCGCTGCCAACTTGAACGCCGCTCAACCTCAGGGCAATTGAAACGCGCAAAAATTTCAACCGCACCTAAAACTTCTTCTTCTACTCGGGCCAAAACCGCTTCTCAGGCGGTTGCCGAGCACTTCCTCGCCTCGGCCGACTTCAGGAAGGCCGCAGACGGCCAAAAGTTCGACTGTCCCCTCTGCGAGAAGCCCTACATGAAGGCGGCGATGAAGGACCACCTGGAACTGGCCCATACTAACCGGGGCCAGTACGTGCCCTACCGGTGCACCTACCCCGGCTGCACCTACACCACCGTCTGGGGCATCAATGCACGGGCGCACGCGCGACGAGAGCACAATGGCGAGCAGTACATTGTGAAGACAGCTGCAGCGGCGGCGGTGGTACCCAAAACACCCGGGTCTTCACTTGCTTCCAGCTCATCATCAGCAGCTAACCGAGCCACCACCACTGCTTCCACTACCTTCACCTTCACACCTTTCGCTGCCAGTACTTCCCAGCAGCAGCAGCATCAGCGACCATCAACAACTTCAGCTTCCACTTCCACTGCCCAAACGCTCTCTTCCGCCGAGGACTACCTACGCTCCAAATGCCCCGAATACGTTGCGGCCAAAACTGCCCGCACCAGGGTGACGTGTCCGGAATGCTCGAAAAGCATGTATAAGTACCTGCTGAAGGACCACTTTTTCTCGGTGCACCACGGCCTGAATCCGTACCACTGCCAGTGGCCGGGCTGCAGCTACAGCACCGGCTGGCGGTCGAACGCTGCCAGGCACGTCAGGGAGCAGCACAATGGCAACTACGCACAGTACATCGAGTATCGAGAGGAGTGGATTTGAGTGTGTGTGGCGGCGGCGGTGGCGGCTTTTACACAGCTCATTTCGATTTTAACCATCACTTCATATGTAGTTCACTTCTGCTGCTAGTCACTGCTACCTCCACTTTCCCTTTTGTATTTTCAGTTTTTGAAAAGAGTTTTCAGGTTTTTCACGTTTTCAATATTCTCATATAATCTCCCGAGTTTTGACATTGCATTTTCCGCTCTTATGTATCATAAAAACCAAAGTTACAATAAGAATACCCAAAACAAACTAATCAGTAGTTACACTGTTTGTCTTGAATTTGAAACCGGCGGAAAAGCAGCCGTAAAAGTGACGTCACGTCGTCAGTGAAGGGAGCCTGGGAGTGAGGGACAGACTCTTCTCGCGCAGACGCACAAACAAAGAGAACTGTGCAGTGCACTCTGTAAAGATTGGCTGCTCCTAACAGTTGTTTAGGATTCCTAACTGTCAGCAGAAAGAAGGGCGACAAACTGTAGCAGAGTGAGGAGAACTTCTCCTCAGGAGAAGAGAACAGACAGAGGAAGGAAAACGTTGCCTGAACGTCACACAGAGAACGTTCTGTTTCTGCCGTTTTTGTGGTGTTGTTGTTGTTTGCCCAGTTCACCTAAAATCACCACCACCAAAAGAAGATGAATTCGGCACGCCGAAGTTTCTCGAAGCCGCCGCCGCCGCCGCCCAGTGCTTCAGAAAGCTTTGAAAGCTTTAAAGCAGCGAAGGAGATCTTCTGCGACCTGACCTACCAGATCCGGTGCCTGAACGAGCTGTACAATCAACTGACTCCTCAAAGCGGTAACCATCGGCGAGCCAGCAGCAGCAGCAGCAGCTCGGCGGGCGACCGGAAAGACCCGAAGGTGCTTCAGCAGTTGCGCCTGCTGAAGGCGAATCTGCGCAGCAACTACGGCGACCCGCTTCTCCTTCCGCCGAACCTCAAGGTGGTGGTGATGTTCGACGACAGGAAGAAGGCCTTCTTCGACATTCGACTTCGACCCAGGCTGGGCTACCCTACAGGCTACCCCTTCTTCATCGACGACAGTGAGGGCACCATTGCCGGCCTTCCGAGGTCATCTACCAAGAGGTTTTGAAGGCCGTTCAGGAGGAGGAACAGTTTAGAGGCTTCGGAGAAGGCAACCACAACAACCACAACGCTTCTGAAGATTTGCTGGAACCAGTAAACATTAAGCAAGAAGTGGATGATGAAGGGAGGAGGAGGAGGAGCTGATTCCCTTGATTGAAGACAGCGACGAGGAACACTACGACAATGAACTGCAGCAGGAGGAGAGCTACAACTCGCAGGTGGTGAATCCACCGCAATCACCTGAGAACAATGCCGTTCCAGAGAGCGAGGACTTTATAGTCTCGGCAATTTCTGCTGCTGCTGCTGCTGCCGCCGCCGCCGCCGCCGCTTCTTCTGCTTCAGATATTGCTCCACCCGAAAATGCTGATCCTGCTGTGAATGGCTCTCAGGCAACCGACATGGACACCACCACCAACAACAACAACACTTCCGAACAGCAACACTGCTGCCAGCAGTCTGTGAGTGGTGGTTCAGCTGTGAGCCGGGGACAATCCGAAACACCGCCGATTAAGCTGGAGCCAGCCGATAGCTCCACCATTACCCGAGTGTCGATTCGCCCGCCGACTGACCCGCAGAACCGGGCTTCCCCGGTAAAGCCGGGTCATGACGAAGCAGCAGCAGCAGCAGCCTCATCGGTGGCTGTTCCACCACCACCACCTGCTGCTGCTGATGCTGCAAATGCCCACCTTCTTCAGGTGAATTCTCCACCCCCCAGCCCTAACCTTGGCCCCCCATCTAAATCGAAACCTCAGCCGCAGCAGCTTCCTCTTCCTCTTCCCAACGACAACAACAACAACGGGACAACAACATCTGCCCAACAACTCCAGCAGCAACTTCCAGCAACAACGGCAGCAGTAGCTGAAGAACGCGGAACGCTGACGATGACGCCAACTGAAAACAGCAACATCAACCAACGGTGCATCGTCAACAACAACAACAACAACAACAAGCGCCACGCCGACCACTCAAACGCCGCTCAACCTCGGCAGAGCAATCCAAAACGGGCAAAAGTTTTTGCCGGAACTTCTTCTTCTACCCAGGCCACCAGAGCCACTTCTCGGGCCGTTTCGATTGCCGAGCACTTCCTCGCCTCGGCGGCCTTCCGCAGCGCCGCCGAGGCCCAAAAGCTCGACTGTCCTCTCTGCGAGCGGCGCTACGTGAAGGCGGCAATGGGCGACCACCTGGACATGTGGCACATCAACCGGGGCCGGTACGTGCCCTACCGGTGCACCGCCCCAGGCTGCCGGTACACCAACATCTGGGGCATGAATGCACTGGAGCACGCGCGGCGGGAGCACGGTGGCGAGCAGTACATTGTGAAAGCGGCGGCGGTGGTGCCAACAGCCAGAACAGCCGGGTCACCTTCACTTGCTTCCGGTTCAGCAGCAGATGATAACCGAGCCACTACCACAACCACTGCTGCCACTACCTCCACACCTTCCGCCGCCACCACCACCACCACTGCTGCCACTACCTCCACACCTTCCGCCACTACCTCCACACCTTCCGCCACTACCACCACCACCACTGCTGCCACTACCTCCACACCTTCCGCCACCACCACCACTGCTGCCACTACCTACACACCACCTTCCGCCACTAGTACTCCCCAGCAGCAGCAGCAGCAGCATCAACAGCACCGACCATCAACTTCAACTTGGACGCCCCCCACTGCCGCCAACATTGAGGAGTACCTCCGGGCGCACTGCCCCGGCTACGCTGCGACCAAAAACGCCACCCACACCAGGGTGAAGTGTCCGCAGTGTTCGAAGAGCCTGAGTAGGTGCCTGATGAAGGACCACTACCTCGCGGTGCACCGCGGCCTGAAGCCGTACCACTGCCTGTGGCCAGGCTGCCGCTTACCAACGGATGGCGGAGGAGCGCTGCCAGGCACGTCAAGGAGGTCCACAGAGGCAGCAGCTACGCTCATTTCATCGTCTACCGAAAGGAGTGAGGCGGCGGCGGCGGCGGCGGCGGGGCTTTTCCACACAGCTCATTTTGTTTGATTTTAACCATCATCAGTGTTCACATATGTAGTAATGTGTTATCTCTTCGTTTTACACTACTTTTTTTTCATATCACCGCTTCTTTTACTTACTGTTATCTGTTTCACCTCCCTTTTTATACAACAACACCTTCTCTCTGTACCACTTACTCTACCTACTACAACTACCTACTACCATGTTCAGAGCAATTTCTAAAACTCTAAAACAGCCTCTGCCTCTGCCTGTTTAGCACGTCTTTAACGACCGGACTCAACAGTGGCTCTCAGAGAGTCTTCTAGGGTTTTCCCATCTGTTTTTGATTTTATAATGTTTTTTACTTAACTTGTTCTCCTTTAGTTCTCCCGAGTTTTGACATTGCATGTTTCCGCATGTTTACTGTATCATAAAAACCGAAATTGTCCAAAGAATACCTCCAAAAGCAAACTAATCAGCAGTTACTGGCTGTGTGTGTGTTGAATTTGAAAACGGCCGCCGCCGGCGACTTAAAGTGACGTCACGTCGTCAGTGAAGGGAGCCTGAGTGAGTGACACTCTGGCAGACGCAAACACACAGAGAGTCAGCTGTCAAAGTGGCCGGTAAACAACTTATTGTTTACCCAGTTCTCCCAGCCTAACATCGCCCACCACCGCCTCCTTCTTCAACTCCTCCCAACTGCAAGTTGTCTCAAGCAACAACAAAACAAAACACCACCATCACCGAAAGATGAATTCAGCACGCAAAAGTTTCGCAAAGCCGCCGAGAGCTTCAGGAGAAGGTTTTGAAAACATTAAAGCAGCGAAGGAGATCTTCTGCGACTTGACCTACCAGATCCGGTGCCTGAACGAGCTGTACAATCAACTGACTCCTCAAAGCGGTAATCGGCGAGCTAGCAGTTCGGCGGGCGACCACCAGGACGGCGGCCCCCAGCGAGACCCGAAGGTGCTTCAGCAGTTGCGCCTGCTGAAGGCGAATCTGCGCAGCAAGTACCTGGGCAATCCGCTTCTCTTCTCATCGCTGGAGCACCTCAAGGTGGTGGTGATGTTCGACGGCCAAAAGCAGCCCTTCTTCGACTTTCGACTTCGACCCGTCTCGGGCTACCCTACAGGCTATCCCTTCCTCATCGACGACAGTGAGGGGACCATTGCCGGCCTCTCAGAGGTTATCTACCTAAAGGTCTTGAAGGCAGTTCAGGAGGAGAAAGAATCGAGAGGTTTCGGAGAAGGCAACCACAACAACAACAACAACAACAACAACAACAACAACAGTAGTCACGCTGCTGAAGAGGGGCTGATCCGGGTAAACATAAAGCAAGAAGTTGAGGATGATGAAGAGGAGGAGCTGATTACCTTGGAGGATGACAGCGACGATGAAAGCTTCAACGATGAACTGCATCAGGAGGAAAACTACAACTCGCAGGCGATTCCGCCAGCCAACACTGCCGAACAACAACATCGCCAGCAGCCTGTGAGTCGACGTCCGTCAGAGAGGCAGTCAGGGGCACCGCCGATTAAGCTGGAGCCAAGCAATAGCTCCATCGCCACCATTACCCGGGTAAATCGCCCGCCGATAAACCCGTCGAACCGGGCTCCTCGAACTTCTTCTGGCGAAGCACCAGCAGCAGCAGCAGCCGCATCTGTGGCTGTTCCACCTGCTGCTGCTGCTGGCTGCTGCTGGAGCTACTCCTGCTGCTGCCAAAGAATCGACTGGTGTTACTATCCGGGTCATTCAGGTGAATCCTCGAGCCCCCAACACCACAGTGTTCCCATCTAAATCTAAACCCCAGCCGCAGCAGCCGCTTCCTCCTGCCCACCACCACCACAACAACACGAAGACATCTGCCCAACAACTCCAGCAGCAACCTCCCGCAGCAGCAGCAGCAGCAGCAGCTGAGGAACGCGGAACTCTGGCGATGAAGCCAACTGCAGAAAACAGCAGCATCTACCGCATCCTCGGCAGCAACAACAACAAGCGGCCCGCTGACAGCTCAACCGCCGCTCAACCTCAGGGCATTTCGAAACGCGCAAAAACTTCAACCGCACCTGGAGCATCTTCTTCTTCTACTCAGGCCACCAAAACCACCACCTCCCAGGCGGCGATTGCCGAGCGCTTCCTCGCCTCGGCCGACTTCAGGAAGGCCGCAGACGGCAAAAAGCTGCCCTGCCCCATCTGCGAGAAGTCCTACGCGAAGGCGGCGATGAGCGACCACCTGGAGCTGGCCCATACTAACCGGGCCCAGCACGTGCCCTACCGGTGCACCTACCCCGGCTGCACCTACACCAACGTCTGGGGCGTCAATGTCCGGAAGCACGTACAGCGAGAGCACGGCTGCCGCAATGACGAGCAGTACATTGAGAAGCCTGCGGCGGCGGCGGCGGCTGGGGCGGTGGTGCCCAAAACATCAACATCCAGCAGCAGCAAAGCACCGAGTCACCATCACCACTACTACCACCACCACGCCCACCACTGCTTCCACTACCTCCACCTCCACGCCCCAAAGGCTCTCCGCCGAGGACTACCTGCGCGCCAACTGCCCCGCCTACGTTGCGGCCAAATACGCCTCCACCAGGGTGAAGTGTCCGGACTGCCCGTCGTGCCTGGAGAAGCGCCAGCTGAAGGACCACATCCTCTCGGTGCACCGCGGCCTGAAGCCGTACCACTGCCGGTGGCAGGGCTGCAGCTACACCTCCGGCTGGCGGTCGAACGCTGCCAAGCACGTCAAGGACGTTCACAAGAGCAGCAACCACGCTCAGTATATCGTGTTCCGAGAGGAGGAGTGATCTGAGTGTGTGGCGGCGGCGGCTTTTACACAGCTCATTTCGATTTTGCAACATCAGAGTTCACATATGCAGTAATGTAGTACTCTCACTTCGCTTTGCACTTCTTTGCATGTCACCTTCTTTTATTACTATATCTTCTTCAGATCCCTCTTTTTATATAACCTCGTATACTACTACTAACATGTACTACCATTTAACGCCCAAACCCCCAACAAACAGCCTCTGCTTTTTTACCCTTTGTTTTTAACGACCGGCCTCAGAAGTGTCTTCTAGATTTTTCCCCATTTTATTTGGTTTTATAATGTATTTTTGCCTTGATGTTTTCACCTTTTTAACCCGATTTTTGGACATTGCATTTACCGCTTTACCGTATCATAAAAAACAGATTGTTCAAAGAATACCAATCACCAAAGTTACTCTATGTTGGCCATGTCTTGAATTTGAAAGCGGCGGGCTGGTCACGTCATCAATGAATAAGGGCTAGAAAAACTCTAGCGGCACGTGCCGCGCAGCAGCTGAGCACTTTTGTTTGGCTTCAAAACACGCAACACTTGGGGAATTTTGCAGTGAACTTTTCTTCCTCGTTTAACGTTTTGGCATTTTTCAAACGGAAGATTCTTCCGGGATTCTTCTTCCGGGAAGAAGAAGTTTAGCTTCGCAAGGAATCGTTGCTGCTGCTGCCAAGTAAGTTCTTGTTCTTTTTATCGCCTGCAGTCTTATCTTCTAAACTTCTAGGCATTCTGTGTTGACTCTTTCTTTTTCAGCTGACTCACCACTTCGCCCGAATGAGCCGACTAACGAATCCGGTAGAGGAGCTGCTTCGTCGCACCGCCCACCGGGAGACCTTCCGCAATGTGGCCCACCAGCTGCAGTGCCTCAAACGGCGCTACAATGTGCTGTACGGCGAGACCACCGACACCACCACACGTAATCAGGAGGAGCAAATTTCAATACAGCACAACAATCATCACCACCACCCGAACAGCCGGGCGTTCATTCTGCGGAAGCTAAAGTACGCCCTTCGGACGCAGTACGAGGCCTGCTTTCCACTTCCCCCGCCGGACCGGTGCACCGTCCTGCTGCTCTTCGACACCAACGAGGAGGCCTTCTTTGAAATTCGACTCAAGCCAAAGGCCTGGCCCGTGAGACTGGCCTACGCGGTTTGATTGCGGTAGCGCCGGCATCGATGTGGAGCTCTACTCGCTGGCCATCTACATGAAGGTACTGGAGGCTTAATGAGAGGAGGGGAGGAGAGAATGTCGGAATGGGCGTCTTTTCAGAACCTCTCGAACCTTTGGGTGGTGAGAGCAACGTTTTGCGATAGCACTGGCGCTGGTCCACGTCGTTGTAGTTGAAGAGAATGACTGGCGCGTCATCGTAAAGTCCGAAGAGAGGAGATAGTGATCGGCGATAAGGAGGAGGAGGGAGGAGGCAGACAATGTCCACGCCAATGAACAGGTCAACGAACAGGGCACCGTAGAGCATCAGCTGATGTCCAATGTGAACAACCGTGATCAGCAGCCGCAGGAAGAGATGGAAGAGACAGAGGAGAGGCGATAGATTACAACAACATGCTCCAGAGCGAAGATTTGGCCTGAGCGACCCAGAGAAGAAGCAGCAGCATTCCATCTTCTTCCACTGCAACAACAAACAACAATACCAATAACGCCTCTAATGAATCAACAACAGCACAGTCGGCAGCCAGCTCCCGTTTTTGAGCACCATCAAGCAGGAGCCAACTGAACACAGCAGCAGCACAGCATCACTCAACCCGCGAAAGCGTCCACTTGAATCCTATGAGAATCCTCTGCGTCAACTTCTCATCAGCTCAGTTTGCATTGCCGAGCGCTTTCTCGCCTCGGCGGCCTCCAGGCGGCCGCCCCGCGGAATGACCGCCTGAACTGTCCTCTTTGCGACGAGCACCTCGAGAAGGTGACCCTGGTCGACCACCTGAACATCGTCCACCTTCGCCTGCCGCTGTTCTACCGGTGCGTCTGGCCGGAATGCCGTTTCACCGACCAGTGGCGAGTCCATGCAGAGCTCCACGTGGTGGGCGTGCACAAGGACGACCCGGTGCGTTACGTGGTGCAGGTGGCGCCAACATCGACGCCCGCAGCTGTTGGCCAGCAGCGCAGCACAGTCGTCATCATCGTCCTCCTCCTCCTCCTCCTCTTTGTCTTCTTCATCATCATCATCGTCCTCCTCCTCCTCTTCTTTGTCTTTGGATTCTTCTTTTTTGTTTTCAGATACATCGTCATCGTATTCGTCATCATCTCCCTCACCTTCACCCTCATCCTCATCTTCATCAACATCATCAGAATCAGAATCAGCCCGGACCACAGCTGTTGCTTCCACTTCCACGTCTACTTCTGCTTCATCTTTAACCACCACCACCGCCGGCGCCAATCAATCCGCCTTTGCCCGAGCCGAGGCCTTTCTCAGCTCAGTGGACTACACCACCGCCTCGCCCGCCACCAAGCTGTCCTGTCCCGTCTGCTCGTCCGAGTACCAGAAGGTCTACCTGATGGACCACATCTACGGAAAGCACTTCTCCCTGAAGCCGTATCGCTGCACCTGGCCGGGATGCACCACCGGCACTAGCTGTGGTTTTCCTCACTCGAATGGTGTCGCACGTCCAGCAGGCGCATCACCAGGCGGAGAATCCCTGGCGGTACATTCGCCGCGATCCGGTGGGATCTTTGACTGTTTCGGTTTCGGCTTCCTCTTCATTGGCTTCGGTTTCTGCTTCTGCTTCTGCTTTGGCTTCTACTTCCTCGGTGGCGGTGGCGGCTAGTCCTCCACGACCTAGGACGAGGGGCCGTCCTACCACCGTCCCCAGTTCTCACCTGAACAACAGCGCCCGTTTC
This sequence comes from Tyrophagus putrescentiae, assembly GCA_024499935.1. NCBI lineage: Eukaryota > Metazoa > Arthropoda > Arachnida > Sarcoptiformes > Acaridae > Tyrophagus > Tyrophagus putrescentiae. The sequence goes on from JAMZRA010000007.1 coordinate 8,701,621, forward strand.
TCTCTCGCGGAGATGACCGCCGTCGCTGACCGCTTCCACGCCTCCTCCGCCTACCGGTCGGCCCGCACCATCGATCGCCTGTTCTGTCCGATCTGCGAGAGGCGGCTCATGAAGCCCAGCTTGACGGACCACATCAACGCCGTTCACCTGAAGCGGCGCCGGTACCACTGCGCCTGGCCGGACGGCTGCGCGAAGGCCTTTGGCTACCGCCGCGACGGCTACAGTCACCTCAGACAGGCGCACCAGTCGACGGAGTATGAGCAGTACCTGCAGTGTCGAGATTAGAAAATCGCAGGACCGTTCTTATTATTAGGCCCGCCATCATCAACATCACCTTCATCCTCACCACTCATTTTCCGCATTCCATAGGGCCTCGTTTGCCCTAACTTGTTTTCATCTTAACCCGAATTTGACACATTGCATTTACTGCTACTACTGTATCATAAAATCCGATTACAAAGAATACCCCAAACAAACTAAACAGTAGTTACTGTGTGTGTCAGTCGTCCTGAACTGGAAAGCGGCAGGCAAGCTAAAAGTGACGTCACGTCGTCAATGAATAGGGGCCTGAAAAATCCCTAGCGGCCCGCGTGGCCGCGCAGCAGTTGAGCACTTTTGTTTGGCTTCAAAACACGCGAAACGAGGAATTTTGCAGTGAACTTGTCAGCCATCTTCCTCGTTCAACGTTTTGGCATTTTCGAACCGGAAGAAGAAAAAGTTTAGCTTCGCCAAGGAATCGCTGCTGCTGTTGCCAAGTAAGTTCTTGTTATCACCTGCAGTCATTCTTATCTTCTAGACTTCTTAACATTCTGTGTTGTCTCTTTCTTTTTCAGCTTACACACACTCACCACTTCGCCCGAATGAGCCGACTAACGAATCCGGTAGAGGAGCTAGTTCGTCGCACCGCCCACCGGGAGACCTTCCGCAATGTGGCCCACCAGCTGCAGTGCCTCAAACGGCGCTACAATGTGCTGTACGGCGAGACCACTGACACCTCGAGTAGTAATCAGGTTGAGAGAGTTTCAATACAGCAAAACAACCACCACCATCACCCGAACAGCCGGGCGTTCATTCTGCGGAAGCTGAAGTACGCCCTGCGGACGCAGTACGAGGCCTGCTTTCCACTTCCCTCGCCGGACCGGTGCACCGTCCTGCTGCTCTTTGACACCAACGAGGAGGCCTTCTTCGAGATTCGACTCAAACCAAAGGCTTGGCCCGTGGACTGGCCTACGCGGTTTGATTGCGGTAGCGCCGGTATCGATGTGGAGCTCTACTCGCTGGCCATCTACATGAAGGTACTGGAGGCACTCAGGGAGGAGGGAGGAGAGAATGTCGGAATGGGCGTCTTTTCAGAACCTCCTCGAACCTTTGGGGTGGTGAGTAGCAGCGGCACTGGCGCTCGCTCACAGTCGTCTGTGGTTGAAGAGAATGGACTGGCTCGCGTTATCGTCAAGTCCGAAGATGAGGAGATAGTGATCGGCGATGAGGAGGAGGAGGCGGAAAACAATGTCCACGCCAATGAACAGGTCAACCGAAGACCATCAGCTGATGGGCATGTCAGCAAAAGTGCTCAGCAGCAGGAAGAGATGGAAGAGGAGGAGCATGTGATGGATTACAACAACATTCTTCAAGGCGAAGATTTGGCTGAGCGACCCAGAGAAGAAAGTAGCAGCATTCCATCTTCTGCCAATTCAACTGTTAACAACAACAACAACAACAACAACAACGCCTCCAATGAAAGTAACAACAACAACGGCAACCAGCTCCCGTTTTTGAGCACCATCAAGCAGGAGCCAACTGAACACAACAGCAGCAGCACCAGCCGCATCACGCGAAAGCGTCCGCTTGAATCCACTTCTAGTTCTGCCTTTCAGAATCATCATCCTCTTCCTTCTATTTCTGCTGCTCCAAAGCAGCGCATCAACTCCTCTGCGTCAACTTCTCAGTTAGCTCAGTTAACTTCCACTTCTACTTCCGCTTCATCCTCAACCTCCCACCACCACCACCACCACCTCTCAATCAGCCCGGCTGGGCCCGGCCCGGGCCGAAGCCTTCCTCTGCTCGGCAGACTACACTGCCGCCTCCCCCGCCACCAAGCTGTCCTGTCCCGTCTGCTCGTCCGAGTACCAGAAGGTCTACCTGATGGACCACATCTACGGAAAGCACTTCTCCCTGAAGCCGTATCGCTGCACCTGGCCGGGCTGTACCACCGGCACTAGCTGTGGTTTCCTCACTCGAATGGTGTCGCACGTCCAGCAGGCGCATCACCAGGCGGAGAATCCCTGGCGGTACATTCGCCGCGATCCAGTAGGACCTTTGACTGCTTCGGTTTCGGCTTCCTCCTCATTGGCTTCGGCTTCGACTTGGCTTCGTCTTCGTTTTCGTCTTCTACTCTCTTCAGAGTGGTGGCAGGTAGACCCAACGACTTAGGGCTAGTGAGGGCAGCCGTGCTTCTACTGCCTCCTGCCTCCGCCTCCACCACCCCTCGCCTGCAGAGCAGCCGCAACTCACCAGCGGAGATGACCGCCGCCGCTGACCGCTTCTACGCCTCCTCCGCCTACCTGGCAGCCCACATCCGCGACTTCCTGAACTGTCCTATGTGCGGAAGGCGGCTTCAAAAAACAGCCTGACGGACCCACATCAACGCCCTTCACCTACGGCGCCGCCTGTACCACTGCGCCTGGCCAGGCTGCACAGAGGCCTTTGGCCATCGCACCGCCAGCCGAATCACCTCAAACATGTGCACAATGCGACGGATTATGAGCGGTACCTGCAGTGTCGGGGTTAGAGGATCACAGGGTTCTTATTATCATCTTCACTATGCATTTTTCCGCATTCCAAAGCCCCCCATTTTTTTCTAACTTATTCTCACCTTTCCCTGAGTTTAGACATTTCATTTACCCGCTACTACTGTATCATAAACTCCGATTACAATGACTACCCAAACAACTAAACAGTAGTTACTGTGTGTGTGTGTGTGTCAGTCGTCTTGCATTTGAAACCGGCGGGCCAGCTAAAAGTGATGTCACGTCGTCAGTGAATAGGGGCCAAAAATCCCTTGCGGCACGTGTGGCCGCGCGAGCAGCTGAGCACGTTTTGTGTTGGCTTCAAAACACGCAAAACGAGGAATTTTGCAGTGAACTTGTCTTCTTCATCGTCAAACGTTTGGCATTTTCGAACCGGAAGAAGAAAAAATGAGTTGCCGCCAAGGAATCGCTGCTGCTGCCACTGTTTTGTTTACCACTTTCTTTTTAAGTAAGTTGTTTTTGCTGTTATTACCTGCAGCCTTTCTTAGCTTCTACATTCGGTGTTTACTTTCTCTCCTCTTTCAGCTGACACACACCACTTCCCAGAATGAACCACCAATCGGATCCGGCAGAGGAGCTGCTTCGTTTGCGCCGCCCACCGAAACCTTCCGCAATGTTGCCCACCACTGCAGTGCCTCAAACGGCGCTTCAATGTGCTGTACGGCGTGACAGCCGACACCTCGAGTAGAAGTAATCAGATTGAACAAGTTTCACCACAACAGCAGCCAACAGCCGAGCGTTCATTCTGCGGAAGCTAAAGTACGCCCTGCGGACACAGTACGAGGATTGCTTTCCGCTTCCCCCCCGGACAGGTGCACTGTCCTGCTGCTCTTCGACAGCAACGAGGAGGCTTTCTTCGAGATTCGACTCAAACCAAAGACCTGGCCGGTGAACTGGCCCACGGGACTGGACTGGGGCAGCGCCGACGGCATCGATGTAGAGCTCTACTCGCTGGCCATCTACAAGAAGGTGCTGGAGGCCTTCAGGGAGGAGGGGGATGGAATGTCGTAGAAGAGCCTCCTCGAGCCTTAGGGGTGGTGAGCAGAAGCGGCAGCGGCGGCGGTCTACGGTCGTCTGTTGTTAAAGAGAATGGTCTGAGGCGCGTCATCGTAAAGTCTGAAGAGGAGGAGATAGTGATCGGCGATGAGGAGGAGGAGGAGGAAAACAATGTCCAAACCAATGAACAGGTCAACCGAAGAGCATCAGATGATGGGCAGGTGGTCTGGAACAACAGTGATCTGCAGCAGCAGCAGCAACATCAGCAGGAAGAGATAGAAGAGACAGAGGAGGAGGCGATGGATCACAACATGCTTCAGGGCGAAGATTTGGCTAAACGACCTAGAGAAGGAAGTAGCACCATTCCATCTTCTTCCACTGACAACAACAACAACAACAACGCCTCCAATGGAAGTAACGACAACAGCAGCGGCAACCAGCTCCCATTTTCGAACACCTTCAAGCAGGAGCCAACAGAACACAACAGCAGCAACATCAGTCTCATCACCACCCGAAAGCGTCCACTTGAGTCCACTTCTATTTCGGCTCTTCAGAATCCTCTTCCTCTTCCTCCTTCGCTGCTGCTGCTGCGGTTAGGGCCCCACAAACTATGGCTAGGGACCGTGCTCTTCCTGCTGCTCTTCGCCTCTGCCTTCGCCTCATCCTCTCACCTGTTGAACAACAGCAGCAGCCGCCCACCCGTGGAGATGAATGAGATGATCGCCGTCGCTGACCGCTTGCACCGCCTCCTACCGCCTACCATTCAATCAGCGGCCATTACCCTCCTCCTGTCGCTGTGCTCGAGTTGATCACAAGCGCTCATGACGGACCACCTCAACGTCGTTCACCTTGGGCGCCGGTACACTGCGCCCCTGCCGGGCTGCGCAAAGGCCTTCTCCTACCGCCACATCGGCCACAAGCACCTCCGACAGGCGCACAGTCGACGGCGTATGAGCAGTACTGCAGTGTCGAGAATAGCAAAGATCGCAGGAGACCGTTCTTATTATATATGCCCGTCACCATCAACATCACCTTCATCCTCACCACTCATTTTCCACATTCCAAAAACCCCCCGTTTGCCCTAACTTGTTCTCACCTTAACCCTAGTTCTGACGTTGCATTTACCGCTTTACTGTATCATAAACTCCGATTACAATGACTACCCAAAACAAACTAAACAGTAGTTACTGTGTGTGTGTGTGTGTGTTGTGTGTGTGTGTGTGTTGTGTGTGTGTGATGTGTGTTGTGTGTGTGTGTGTGTGTGGTGTGTGTGGTGTGTGTGTTGTTTGTGTGTGTGTGTGTGTGTGTGTTGTGTGTGTGTGTGTGTGTGTGTGTGTGTGTGTGTGTGTGTGTCTGTGTGTGGTGTGTGTGTGTGTGTGTGTGTGTGTGTGTGTGTGTGTGTTGTGTGTGTGTGTGTGTGTGTGTGTCAGTCGCCTTGAATTTGAAAGCGGCGGCAGCCTAAACGAGTAGAGCCTTTGCTTCCCATCTCGAAAGACGGGTAAGGACTACTGGCGCCATCTGTCTGATTTTAGCACTGTCTGACCAAAGCAGCCTGTGCAAAATTGCCGCAACGTCAGTGGCATTGTTTTGAATTTGCAAACTTTTTTGCCCGCTGGTTTTTTCTTAAAGAAAATCACCATTTGAAGAACTAAAACACTCGTCGACGTGACCAGCATTTGCGCAACAAGAACTACACGAAGGCTCATCTGAGTAATTTATCAGTGGTCAACTTTAGTTTTTCTGTGATGTTTGATTACTAATATTGGTACTTTCTGTTTTAGCCACTTGAACCATTTTGCAAAAAAATCTTTTACAAGCATCAGAACAATGTCTGCCCAGAAGAGACCGCTAACGGCACTTTCAACTGCCGAAACTGCTGCCGCCGTAAAGATGATAATAGTTCCATCAAATAACCAAACTCTCCGAGTTGGCAGTACGAATCGAGTCATCACGCCCACTTCTGGCCAAGCTCCTGGTCAGGCGATGATCGTTAGCAAGCCGATGACCATTCAGCACACTCCTTCAGAAACTGGTCAAACTGCTGTGCACGCTAACAAAACTGCCACCAAATCGCCCGTCAAAAATGCCATCAAACCGCCCAGCGGCGGTGGCACCATTACTATCCTCAGCCGAATGCCAAGTTCCGGCAAAACTACTGGGGCCGTTAGGATGATTTGCAATGTGGAAAAGACCCGGATTCTGCCCCACCACCTTCCAGTCAGCCTGACCACTACCATTGAGCCTTGCTCGGACGTGTAGAACCTCCCCCTCCTTCCTCGTCCTCCGCCAGCTTTTATCAGCAAGGACTCCAATCGAATTCTACTTTCGGTGCTTCACCAGAAATCCGTGGCAGCAGCAGCAAGAGTAAGTCATTTTAACTTGTATTTTCATTTTACTAGCATTAATTTTTTGCAGGAACAGAGAAAAAGAGCCGCCTCAAGACGACGTTAGAAGAAGTGCGAAAAGGGTCAAAGCGACTACTCAAGTCGCTAGACTAGACCACACGTATTGAGGTAAACACAACCAAATCAACGCCAGGTGTGACAGCAATGTTTCTACTTTTTAGAGTTTCCACGACGAAGGCATCAGCTCACAAGAAAGGCTTCTTTATCAAATTGGAAAATGAAGAGAGAAAACTCGATGTCAACATGCAAGCAGTAGAGAAGGAGCTTAGCGGCATTGTCATTTAGAAAAGTGCTAGCTCTGAATATTTGTGGAATGTTAGTCCTGGCTTCCGCTCAGGCCGTTGTTGTGCCCGAAGTCGGGTGAGAGGTACGCAGAATCCTGTGGGTGCAGAGTAGACAAAGAAGCGGTGGTCGGTCGAAGGAGCGGGTTGGAACAAGAGGAATGCAGTCAGATTGGGCTTTTTGGGTTTGGTTTCATTGGTCGGTTGCGAGTCGCGTCGCAAACTGGTCTGTGTCTAAAAGTGTTGTTGTCACGCTGGGCCTCTACAACAGCAAAAAAGTCGCGTCGTTCGTTTTGCGTTCTGCGAGCGGCTCCTGTGAACCGTCGTAGAGGACGTTACTGTGTGATATGTGTGTGTGATGTGTGAAGTAAGATAAAGATTGAGTAAGAATAATAAATGTTAGGTGAAATGAAAAAAGGTTAAGTGGATAATAAAAGATTAAATATCGACTGTAGCAAACGGCTACAATTTGAACTCGAAAAACAAGAGAACATCTCGACTACAAGCCAAGTCAATGATTTTATGGACGTAGAAGAAACGGCGAAGAACTCTACTTTTGAAGATGATTCGGAAAAAAAATTATTTGGGCAATTTTTTTTTAATTATGTTTAGTTTGAAAACTCCAGTTGTTAACTGGGCTCAAGATTTTTTGTCAATTCGCGCGTTTCAATTATTCTGAATACTCTGCTTATTGCTTTGCAGATTTACTCATTTTTTACCAGTCTCGCACAGACGGCGCTAGTAGTCCTTACCCCGTCTTTCGAGGTGGAAGTAGAGCTTTGCTTTCCAGGATGCAAAGACGGGGGGGCCTACTGGCGCCATCTGTCGTTTTTTAATAAATGAAGGAAACGCTGCCTGTGCAAAATTGCCGCAAAGTCAGTGGCACTGTTATGAATCAGCACTGTTGTTTTGCCCGCACTAGATTTCTTAAAGAAAATCATCATTGGAAGAACTGTGTTTCAACTTCTTTCCAGCACTTGCGCAACAAGAACTACACAACGGCACATCTGAGTAATTTATCAGTGGTCAACTTCAGGTTTTCTGTGGTGTTTGATTACTAATATTGATACTTTTAGTTTTAGGCACCTGACCCATTTCTCCAGAAAATCTTCTAAAAGCATCTGAGCAATGTCTGCCAAGAAGAGGCCACTAACGGCACTTTCAGCGGCCGAGACTGCTGCCGCCGTGAAGATGATAATCGTTCCATCAAAAAACCAAACTCTCCGAGCTGGCAGTACGATTCGAGTCATCACGCCCACTTCTGGCCAAGCTCCTGGTCAGGCGATGATCGTTGGCAAGCCGATGACCATTCAGCACACTCCTTCAGGAACTGGTCAAACTGCTGTGCACGCTAACAAAACTTCCACCAAATCGCCCGTTAAAAGTGCCATCAAACCGCCCAGCGGCGAAGGCACCATTACCATCCTCAGCCAAATGCCAAGCTCCGGCGAAACTACTGGGGCCGTTAGGATGATCTGCAATGTGGAGAAGACTCGGATTCTACCCCACCACTTTCCAGTCAGCCTGACCACCACCATTGAGCCTTGCTCGGATACGCAAAACCTCCCCCTACTTCCTCGTCCTCCGCCAGCTTCCACCAGCAAGGACCCCAATCAAATTCCTCTTTCGGAAGAGTGCCCGCCGCCTGAAGAGCTGGGCAACCCACCACCAGCGGCTCCAGCAAAAGTCTACACCTACAAGAGTGGCCACCAGTATCCGCCAGACTTAAAAAGACCGCGAGTGGGAACGACGATGGACTTCATCTTAACAAAGCACCCCAGTATTGAAGTCTTTTCACTAGAAAATAAAGAGAAAAAGAACTACTTCAGTGCTTATTGTCACTCTTGCAAGATTGAGTTTCTGCGTACTACTGCAGAGAAACTGAACA
>JAMZRA010000007.1:8710497-8750970 GCA_024499935.1 Tyrophagus putrescentiae
CTTCAAAAATGGCTCCCCTTAATTGCTTTGTTTTTGCGCGTTTGTGTTTATGTTGAATCTAATCTTTAGCCTAGGACGTACTCACACACAAAGAGCATCGAAGCAGTGAAAAGAATGGCTGTTTCAAGGTTGGCAACACAAAGAAGCGCGAAAAGCTGAGCAACAGACTGAGAAGAGAAAGAGAAGAGCGGAGAGAACAGAAGAAGAAAAGAAGAAGAAGAAGAAGAAGAAGAAGAAGAAGAAAGACCACGTTTGAACGTCACACAGCAGATCATTCTGCTTCTGCTGTTACTGCACAACTGTTATGTGCAATTTCATTTGAAGAACATATATATAGTTGTCCATCGAGGCACTTGCGGTGTTGTTGTTTACCCAGTTCTCCCAACCTGCCATTGCCCACCACCTTCTTCTTCAAATCATCTCAACTGCAAGTCAACAAATCAACACTACCACCACCACCACCACTAAAAGATGAGTTTGCCACGCAGAAGTTTCGCGAAGCCGTCGATTCGTGAAGACGATTTCGAGCAAACTAAAGCAGCGATGGATGCCTACGGCAGCATTGACCATCAGGTCAGGTGCCTGAAAGAGCTTTACAATCGGCTCTACAGCAGCTCGAGCGACCAGAGAAACCCGAAGGTCCTTCACCTGCTGCGCGAGCTGAAGGCGACCCTGCGTAAAGACTACAGCGACCAGCTTATTTTTTCGCCGAACATCAAGGTGGTGGTGGTGTTCGACGATAAGAAAAACCTCTTCTTCAACCTTCTAAATCAACCCTTCTCGGGCTACCCTAGAGGCTTCCTCTTCATGATCGACGACAGTGTGGGCACCATTGCCGGCCTCTCCAAAGCCATCTACAAGAAGGTCCTGAAGGCCTTCAGGAGGAAGGGGAAGAGGAAAGAAGAAGCATCGGAGAAGGCTACAACAACAACAACAACAACAACAACAACAACAACAGTCACGCTGCTGAAGATTGGCAGGAGCCAGTAAACTTAAAGCAAGAAGTTGTTGAGGACGATGAGGTGCTGATTGACCTGATTGATGAGGTCGACGAGGAACGCTACAGTGACGAACTGCAGCAGGAGGAGAACTACAACTCGCAGGCAATTTCACCACCACCAGCTTTTGACAACAATGACCTGAGCGAGGACTTTACAGGCTCAGCAAATTCAGCTGTTGCTTCTTCTTCTTCTGCGGCTATTGTTCCACCCGAAAATGGCAGCCCTGCTGTGAATCCTCAGGCAACCGACACCGATGCCGACATCAGCAACAGCATCAGCAACAACAACACAGCCGAGCATGAACAACGCCAAACGACGGTGAGTAGTGGTTCAACTGTGAACCGACGACAGTCAGAGACAGTGCCGATTAAGTTGGAGCCAGCCGGTAGCTCCACCGTCACCAGTACCCGGGAAGGTCGCCCGCCGAAACGGGCTCTTCAAACGGCTCACGAGGAAGCTCCAGCAGCCGCGTCTGTGGCTGTTCCACCACCACCTGTTGCTTCTAATATTCGCGTGATTCAGGTAAAACCTCGAGCCACCAACACCAACATGTTCTAATCGCAATTAAAACCTCAGCAGCAGCAGCAGCAGCTTCCTCCAGCAGGAGCGCTGACGATGGAACCAACTGAAAACAGTTGCGTCTACCCCATCCTCAACAGCAGCAACAACAAGCGGCCTGATGGCAACTCGAACGCTGCTCAACCTCCTTCTAACTTTCACTCTCAGGGCAATCCAAAGTGCTCAAAAGTTTCAGCGGCGGCGGCAGCAGCAGCTGGAACTTCTACCTCTTCTTCTTCTTCTTCTACTCAGGCAATCAAAACCAGTTTCCGGGCGGTTGCCGAGCACTTCTTCGCCTCGGCCGACTTCAGGAAGGCCGCAGACGCTCAAAATCTGGCCTGTCCCATCTGCGAGAAGTCCTACGCGAAGGCGGCGATGAAGGACCACCTGGACATGGCGCACATTTACCGGGGCCAGTACGTGCTTTACCAGTGCACCTACCCCGGCTGCACCTACACCAACGCCTGGGGCATCAATGCACGGACGCACGCGCGACGAGAGCACAATGGCCGCAATGGCGAGCAGTACATTGTGAAACCGGCGGCGGCGGCTGCAGAGGCGGTGCCAACCACCAGAACAGCCGGGTCAGCTTCACTCGCTTCCAGGCATCAGCAGCAGCAACAGTTAAGCGCAGAGCCGCCGCCACCACTGTTTCAACTACCTCCAAACCTTCCACCGCCAGAACTTCCCGGCGGCAGCGGCAACAACAGAAACAGCCAAAGCAGCAGCGACCTTCTACTTCCGCCTTCACGTCCACCTCCCAAGGAGTGCTCTCCGCCGAGGAGTACCTACGGGCGAACTGCCCCGAATACGCTGCGGCCGGAAGCTCTCGTAACAAGCTGAGGTGTCCAGACTGCCCGCTGACCAAAACTAAGTACGTGCTGAAAGACCACTTTCTCGCGGTGCACCGCCGCCTGAAGCCGTACCACTGCCAGTGGCCAGGCTGCAGCTTCAACACCGGCTATCGGTCGAGCGCTGCCAGGCACGTCAGGGAGCAGCACAATGGCAGCAGCTACGCTCAGTACATCGTGTACCAAGAGGAAGAGGAGTGATCGGTGGTGGCGGTGGTGGGGGCGGCTTTCTTTTTTAGGAGGTGGCTTTTTTACACAGCCTTTCAACTTATAAAGTCATTTTGATTTTAAAATGCTTTTTTTCATTTAAGTTTTATCAGTTGAAGCTAATGTTGTTAACCCTTTCTTTTCTTTGCTGCATTATCAACTCGGGCTACAACTGTTTCTACTTCTGAGTCTGATTCTGTTCAGACTATACCAGTTCACGAGGATAGTTCACTTCCTCATCAGTTGACGCCAGTTTGAACCAGATGTCCACCGCCGTCGAGACTTCTTTAGCCTCTTTTTAGTACACCTCAATGCCAACTTTTTGACCAAACTGACTTGTCCTGATCACTTGAGGAGTGATCCAAGTCGGCCCTTTCATTTCTGATTAAGACCAGGCGAGAAAACTCGCCACCACCACCACATTTTTCGACTTCTGCAATCTTTAATCTTTAGCTTTCTTTATTTTTTATCTATCTCCACTCTATTTTTAAGTAATCGCTTGCATTTTATAATTTTCCCAATGTCTTATCCTTTACCAAACCATTGCATGCACCTTACATTGCCTGTACTATGTCTCATTCAATAATAAAAATACTGAAAAATAAAATCAAACACTGTTCACACTGGCCTCAGCGTGGAAAATCTTCAGAGGTTTCAAAGTCTACGAGCAGAAGGGCAAAAGTTGTAAACGCTGTCAAGTCGTCGAAGGTGATTGTTCCAATTTGATTTTGAAAAAAATTCTGCTTTTTCAAACAAATATTTTAATAGCAGTGCACGTCGTCAGTGAAAGGAGCGATGGAGGGGGGGACTATCCCCTCTTCTCGTGCAGACGTACACACACAGAGCATCGAAGCAGTGAAAAGAATGGCTGCTTCGAGGTTGGCAACAGAAAGATGCGTAAAAAGCTGAGCAACAAACTGAGGAGAAGAGAAAGAAAGAGAGAGAAGAGCGGAGAGAACAGAAGATGAAGAAGAAGAAGAAGAAGAAGAAACGTCGACTGAACGTCACACAACAGAGCATTCTGCCTCTGCTGTTACTGTTGTGTGCGCGGGGCGCGATTTCAGTTGAGGAACATATTTAGTTGTCCATCGAGGCACTTGCGGTGTTGTTGTTTACCCAGTTCTCCCAACCTCTCGGGCTGGTCACGTCATCAATTAAAAAGGGGCTAGAAAAAGAATCCCTATCGGCACGTGCTGCGCAGCAGTTGAACACTTTTGTTTGTTTTCAAAACAAACAACACGTGCAGTGAACTTGTCATCTTCCTCTTCGTTCAACGTTTTGGCATTTTTGAACCGGAAGAAGAAGAACCGGTTTAGCTTCGCCAAGGAATTGCTACTGCTGCTGCCGCCAAGTAAGTTCTTGTTGTTCTTGTTATCACCTGCAGTCTTTCTGTGTTGACTCCATTTCTTTTTCAGCTAACACACACACACCAGATCAACACCACTTCACCAGAATGAACCACCAATTTGATCCGGAAAAGGAGCTGGCTCGTCTCATCGCCCAGCGGGAGATCTTCCGCAATGTGGCCAAGCAGCTGCAAGGCCTGAAATGGCGCTACCATGTGCTGAACGGCGTGACCGCCGACACCGCCGGTAATTCTAACAATCATCACCATCACCCGAACAGCCGGGCGTTCATTCTGCGGAAGCTGAAGTACGCCCTGCGGACGCAGTACGAGGATTGGTTTCCACGGTTTCCCCCGCCGGACCGGTGCACTGTCCTGCTGCTCTTCGACAGCAACGAGGAGGCCTTCTTCGAGATTCGCCTCAAACCAAAGGCCTGGCCGGTGAACTGGCCCACAGGACTGGACTTGGGCAGCGCTGAAGGCATCGAAGTGGAACTTCTCTCGGGGGCCATCTACAAGAAGGTACTGGAGGCCTTCAGGGAGGAGGGGGATGGAATGGTCGAAGAAGAGCCTCCTCGAACTTTAGGGCTGGTGAGCAGCAGCGGCGGTCCACGGTCGTCTGTTGTTGAGGAGAATCGGCTGACTCGCGTCATCGTAAAGTCCGAAGAGGAGGAGATAGTGATCGACGATGAAGACGAGGAGGAGGTGGAGGAGGCGGAGAACAATGTTCATGCCAATGGGCAGGTCGACCGAAGAGCATCAGCTGATCAAGGGCATCAAGAAGCGGAAGAAGAGGATAGGATGAATGGCAACATGTTTCATGACGAAGATTTGGCTGACTCGGCAAGTTCTGCTGGTGCTGCCGCCGCCGCCGCTTCTTCTTCTTCTTCTTCTTCTTCGGCTATTGTTCCACCCGAAAATGGCAGCCCTGCTGTGAATCCTCAGGCAACCGACACCGACAACAACAGCAACAACAACAACAACACTGCCGAACAACAACAACAACAACGCCAGCAGTTTGTGAGTGGTGGTGGTGGTGGTTCGACTGTGTTCGACCGAGGACAGTCGGACACGGTGGCGGTTAAGTTGGAGCGAGGCAATAGCTCCACCGTCACCATCACCCGAGTGGCTCGCCCGCCGAAACGGGCTCATCGAATGGCTTCTGAGGAAGCACCAGCAGCCGCGTCTGTGGCTGTTCCACCTGCTGCTGCCAATGTTCGACTCATTCAGGTGAATCCTCCTTCCCATCACAACAACAACAACAACGGGACAACACCACTCGGCCAACAACGCCAACAGCAGCCTCTAGCAGCAGCAGCAGCAGTAACTGCGTGCGGAACGCTGACGATGAGGTCAACTGCCAACAGCAGCATCTTCCACATCGTCGGAAACAAGCGGCCCACTGACAATTTGACCTCTGCTCAGCCTTCTCAACCTTCTCAACCTCAGGACAATCCAAAGCGCGCCAAAGTTTCAGCCATGTCTTCTCCGCTGGTTTCCAGGCCATCAGCAGCAGCAGCAGATAAGCGGCGAGCCGGCGCCCCCACCGCTGCCGCTGCTTCCACTACCTCCACACCTTCCACCGCCAGAACTTTGCAGCCGCCGCAGCAGCAGCGACCATCATCAACTTCGACGCCCGCCGTCACCGCCGCCAACGTTGAGGAGTACCTCCGGGCCCACTGCCCCACTTACTTTTCGGTCAAAAACGCCCACACCAAGGTGAAGTGTCCGGACTGCCCGAAGAGCCTGACTAAGTACCTGCTGAAGGACCACCTCCTCTGGGTGCACCAGGGCCTGAAGCCGTACCACTGCCGGTGGCAGGGCTGCAGCTTCACCACCGGCTGGCGGTCGAAGGCTGCCCATCACGTCAAGGACGTCCACAGGGGCAGCTATGCTCAGTACATCGTGTACAGAGGGGAGTGAGGCGGCGGCGGCGGCGGGGCTTTTACACAGCTCATTTCGATTTTACCCATCAGTTCACAAATGTAGGAATGTAATCTCCTCGTTTTACACTTCTTTTTGTCATATCACCTTCTTCTTTTACTTTCTATCTGTTTCAGCTCTCTTTTTATATAACACCTTTTCTCCATACTCATTACCTTACCCTACCTAATTCTACCATGTTCAGAACCATTTAACACCCAAAACCCCTTAAAACAGCATTGGCTTTTGCGTTTTCAGTGACTGGGATCAAGTGTCTTCCGGTGGTTTTCCTATCTTATTATTAATAATATTAAGGTTTTAAAATGTTTTTTTTTTCATTTAACTTGTTCTCACCTTAACCCGAGTTTTGACCAATGCATGTTTCCGCTTTACTGTATCATAAAAATCAACGTTACAAAAGCATACCCAAAGCAAACTAATCAGCAGTTACCTGGGTGTTGTAGAGTCTTGGGGGAGCGACAGGTAGAAGACGCTGTGTGAGGTTAAGGGTTTAATCACAATACAGTTGCCAAGAACACTACTAGCTAGAATGAGCTGCAATAGAGCACAGCAGCTGCTTATCAAGTGTCGACAAAGTTCTAAGAACTTGGATGCTACAGTGTGTTGAATTTGAAAGCGGCGGGCAACTGTAATAAAGGTGGTCACGTCGTCAGTTAAGGGAGCGAGTGAGGGACACTCTTCGCAGACTCACACAAACATAGCTGTGTAGCAGCCAAGTTCTTAGAACTTTGTCGACACTTGATAAGCGGCTGCTGTGCTCTATTGCAACTCATTCCAGCTAGTAGTGTACTTGCCAACTTGTATTGTGATTAAGCCCTTAACCTCACACAGCGTCTTCTACCGGGCGCTCCGCCAAGACTCTACAGCTGTAAAAAACTTGCAGTTGCAGTTGTTAAACAATTAAAGTGGTTGTCAAGGGGTGCGACCAATTGAGCAACAGAGTGAGGAGAAGAGTGGAGAGAACAGAGGAAAAAGTTCCAACGTCTCCTGAACGTCACACAGAGCAGAGTTTTGTTTCTGCTGCCGCTGATGTTGCAGCTGCCACAACTCTTTTGTGAGCTTTCAGTGTAATATTCCCATCGATTCACTGGTGTTGTTGTTTATGTTTACCCAGTCCTCCCAGCCTAACCTCATCGCCCACCACCACCACCACCTCCTTTTTCAACTCCTCCTCCCAACTGTCCAGTCTCAACCAATCAACAAAACAAAACACAACCACTATCACCGCCAAAAAATGAGCTCGGCACGCAGAACCTTGAAACCGCCGAGACCTTCCGAAAGTTTGGCAAGTCTTAAGGCAGCGAAGAAGACCTACTGCAGCATTGACTATCAAATCGAGTGCCTGAACGAGCTCTACAGTCATCTGATGCCGCAGAATGGCGGCAATCGGCGAGCCGGCAGCTCAAACGACCAGGACGGCTCGAAGGCGCTTCAGCAGTTGAAGCGGGAGCTGAAGGCAAATCTGCGCAGCAACTACGGCAATCCGCGTGACTTCCCACCGCTGGAGCGCCTCAAGGTGGTGGTGATGTTCGACGACGAGAAGAAGGCCTTCTTCGACATTCGACTTCGACCAGGCTTGGGCTACCCTACAGGCTACCCCTTCTTCATCGACGACAGTGAGGGCACCATTGCCGGCCTCTCCGAAGCCATCTACCAAGAGGTCTTGAAGGCCGTTTAATCCCCAAGGCAGCGAGCCGAGTCAGACAGAACGAGACGAACCGCTGATGAAGACCACAACAACACAACCAGCAACAGCACTTTCCGAGACTCTCGTGTGCCAGTCTAAGCAGGAAGTTGCATGACTAAAACGAGGAAAGCTACTTCAGTTGATCGCAGAATGCGACGAGCGAACCCCTCAAACGACCGAGCTTGACGGAGAAGGAAGAGCTACAACCGGTGAACGACCGCAATCACCTGACAACATGCACGTTCAAGATGGTTTGGTTCCGAATCTGACGAGAGGCTCTGACCGACTCGACCAGGCGCCAAGGCTTCCCATTGCTGCTGACAGGCATTGCAACCGCCTCCGAAATGGCATCCCAGCGTGAAGGCTCAGGCAGGAGAGCGAACGACAACGAGCATAACACTGATCGAAACAACACCAACCACAACGTACCGTCTCATGCAGATCTGTGAGCCTAGACATCGGGACCAGTCCATATAAGCTGAAAGGCATAGTAGATTCCACGACGAGGAACCAATTGACCTGCAGCAAACACGACACAACCCCCAGTAACGCTGCCAACGTCTGACAAAAGCAGCAGCCTGAGATCTGATGGACTGTTCCAATCCGCTGCTTGCGCTGCGAAGCAAAGCTACTCACTCGTGCACTGCTAATTTTCCGCAGGCAGCTTCATGGTTGAATATCGACCGCCCCACAGCCTGTCCACATCCTAAATCTAACTTCCATCGCAGCTTGACACAGGACAGCAGCACAGCAGTGATCCTCACTCAATCACACAACAACACGCAACACCATTACCCAAACCCAACGCAGCACGCAGCCTCTGCAGCAGCAGTCAGCGAGCAGCAGCATCATCGGAGCGTCACAAACGCTGACGAAGCCACTGCCAACGCACATCTCCCACGGTCGAACAAGCGGCCCCCGCCACAATTGACTCTGCTGCAGCACTATGCTCAGCCTGGCTCAACCCTCAGGACAATCAAAACGGGCCAACACTTTCCCACCATGTACTTCCCAGCAGCTTCCAGGCCACAGCAGCACAGTCAGCGCGAAACGTGACGATCGGGCCAACTGCGCACCACTCTTCCACACTCGTCGAACAACCCACGCTGACATTTGAACTCTGCAGCTTCAGCACAGCCAACTCAGACATCCAAACGGCCATAAGTTCACGCCCATGTCTTCTCCTGGTTCCGCCATCGCTAGCAGCACATAACGGCGAACGCCCCGCGCTAGCCTGCTGCCAAACCCCACACCACCGCGATTGCGACGCAGGCAGAGCCTGACTAAGCACCATCAGACTCGACGCACCTCCGCTGCACCTGCTCCCGAAGCTGAGATACCTACGAGCAATGCAGCGCACGCTTCGGCCAAACCCACCAGGTGGGTGTATACTGCAGAGAGCACTAAGTGACAGCTGACAAGGCACAGCTACGCACTCAGTACGCATGACTGCCGCTACACGGGGGAATAGCGAGCCGCGCACGTCAAGGACATTCACAAGAGCAGCAGCTACGCTCAGTACATTGTGTACCGAGAGAAGTAGTGATCTGAGTGAGTGTGTGTGTGTGGCGTTTTCTGGGGTGGTTTTTACACAGCTCATGTTGCTTTTAACCATCAGTTCAATAGTTAGTAATGTAATCTCCTCGTTTTACACTTCTTTTGCGTATCACCGCTTCTTTTATATTACTATCATCTGTTTCACCTCCCTTTTTACACAACCTTCTTTCCACACCCATTCCCCTACCTACTCCTACCATGTTCAAAACCATTTTAACCCTAAAATAGCCTTTGCTTTCACGTCTTCAGCTACAAGGCTCAGGTTTCTTTTAGGGTTTTCCCCATCTTATTTTGATTTTAGCATGTTTTTCATTTAACTTGTTCTCCTTTTAATCCCGAGTTTGACCAATGCATTTACCGCTTAAGGCAACCGTCACTCGAACTTTTTAGTTTTTCACGTCTCTAATAATTTCTATATGAAAACAATTTTTTGCGTTTTTTTACAACCGATTTTATCTGGAGTACCTAAAATTTTGGTTTTGGTTTTAAAATAATTTGAAAGACTTTATCTTAAATCGTATGGAGGGGATTTGGAAAATATTGTTTTTTACTATATTTTTCATTGAGTTGAAGTTGTAAAAAACACGTGTCACAACTTTGATCGGTCATTAAAAAATCCCAAAACAATATTTTTCAAAACCCCTCCATACGATTCAAGATAAGGTCTTTAAGATTATTTTAAGACCAAAATCAGAATTTTAGGTACTCCAGGTAAAATCGGTTGTAAAAAAACGCAAAAAGTTGTTTTCATATGGAAACTATTAGAGACGTGAAAAACTAAAAAGTTCGAGTGACGGTTGCCTTAATTGTATCATTAAAACCGAAGTTACAAAGAATACCAAAAGCAAACTAATCAGCAGTTACACTGTGTCTTGAATTGAAAGCGGCGGGCTACTGGATTACTAAACTACTGGATCGTGTAATCTGAAAGGGAAACAGAGTTCTATTTTCCCAAACAAATATTTAAATATGTGCAGTGCACGTCGTCAGTGAAGGTAGCGAGAATTTCTCGTGCAGGCGCGCACACACACACACACACACACGAGGAGAATCGCAGCAGTGACAAAAATGGCTGCAACGAGGATAGTAGCAACAGAAAAGGGCGCGAAAAGCTGAGCAACAGACTGAGGAGAAGAGAGAGAGAGAGAGAGAGAGAAGAGCGGAGAAAACAGAAGAAGAAGAAGAAGAAGAAGAAATGTCGTCTGAACGAGACACACAGAGACACGCATTCTGCTTCTGCTGCTGCTGCTGCTGCTGTGTCACAACTGTTGCGCGCGCGATTTCAGTGTAGGAATATATTCCCATCGAGGCACTTGTTGTTTCACCCAGTTCTCCCAGCCAGTAACATCGCTCGCCCACCTCATCCACCTCCTTCTTCAACTCCTCCCAACTGCAAGTCTCAACCAGTCAACAAAACACCCACCACCCCAACCAAAAGATGAAGAATTCAAGGGGACGCAGAAGCTGGAAGCCGCCGAGTGATTCGGAAAGTTTTGCCAGCTTTAAAGCAGCAAAGCAGACCTACTGCAATATTAACTATCAGATCGAGTGCCTGAACGAGCTCTACAATCAACTGATTCCGCAGAATGGTATCCACCAGCAAGGGAGCAGCAGCTCAAGAGCTCAGGACGGCTCCCAGAGAGACCCGAAGGTGCTTCAGAAGCTGCGCGAGCTGAAGGCGAATCTGCGCAGCAACTACGGCAGTCCGCGTAATTTCCCACCGCTGGAGCGCCTGAAGGTGGTGGTGATGTTCGACGACGAGAAGAAGGCCTTCTTCGACATTCGACTTCGACCCAGGTTGGGCTACCCTACTGGCTACCCCTTCTTCATCGACGACAATGACAAGGGCACCATAGTCGGCATCTCCGAGGCCATCTTCCAAGAGGTCTTGAAGGCCGTTCAGGAGGAGGAAGAACCGAGAGGTTTTGGGGAAGGCAACTACAACAACAACAACAACAACAACAACCACAACAACAACAACAACAGTCACGCTGCTGAAGATTGGCAGGAGCCAGTAAACATAAAGCAAGAAGTTGATGAGGAGGATGAGGACGGGCTGATTGACCTGATTGATGAGGTCGACGAGGAAAGCTACAGCGATGAACTGCAGCAGGAGGAAAGATACAACTCGCAGGCGATTTCACCACCACCACCACCAGCCTCTGAAAACAGTGACCTGAGCGAGGACTTTACAGGCTCAGCAAATTCAGCTGTTGCTTCTTCTTCTTCTTCTGCGGCTATTGTTCCACCCGCTGGAAATGGCAGCCCTGCTGTGAATCTTCAGGCGGCCGACACCGACAACAGCAACAACAACAACACTGCCGAACAAGAACAACAACGCCAAACGACTGTGAGTAATGGCTCGACTGTGAACCGACGACAGTCTGAGAGACTGCCGATTAAGTTGGAGCCAGCCGGTAGCTCCCCCGTCACCAGTACCCGAGTAGGTCGCCCGCCAAAACGGGCTCTTCAAATGGCTCACGAGGAAGTGCCAGCACCAGCAGCAGCCGCGTCTGTGGCTGTTCCACCACCACCACCTGCTGCTGCTGCTAATATTCGCGTTATTCAGGTGAATCCTCGAGCCAACAACAACACCAACACCAACACCAACATTTTCCAATCACAATCTAAGCCTCAGCAGCAGCAGCGTCCTCCAGCAGGAGCGCTGACGATGGAACCAACTGAAAACAGCAGCGTCTACCGCATCCTCGACAACAACAACAAGAAGAAGCGGCCTGCTGGCAACTCGAACGCCGCTCAACCTTCTCCTCATTCTCAGGACAATCCAAAGCGCTCCAAAGTTTCAGCAACGGCAGCAGCTGGAACTTCTACCTCTTCTTCTACTCAGGCCGCCAGAGCCACTTCCCAGGCGGTCGCCGAGCACTTCCTCGCCTCGGCCGCCTTCGTGGAAGCCCCCAAAGCCAAAAAGCTCGACTGTCCCCTCTGTCGGAAGGCCTTCGTGAAGGCGGCCATGAGCGACCACCTGGAGATGGAGCACACTAACCGGAGCCAGTACGTGCCCTACCGGTGCACCTACCCCGGCTGCAAGTTCACCAACCTCTATCGGGTCAATGTTCTGCGGCACGTACAGCGAAAGCACGGCTGCCCCAATGCCAAGCAGTACATTGTGAAGCCTGCGCCGGCGGCGGCGGCGGCGGTAGTGGTGCCAGCCACCAGAACAGCCGGGTCATCTGCACTCGTTTCCAAGTCATCAGCCGCAGCATCAGCTAAGCGCCGAGCCGTTGCCACTGCCGCCGCTGCTTCCACTACTTCCAAACCTTCCACCGCCAGAACTTTGCAGCCGCCGCAGCAGCACCGACAGCGACCATCAACTTCGACGGCCATCGCTTTGGCCGCCGTCACCGCCGCCAACGTTGAGGAGTACCTCCGAGCCCACTGCCCCTCTTACTTTTCGGTCAAAAACGCCCACACCAAGGTGAAGTGTCCGGACTGCCCGAAGAGCCTGATTAAGTACCTGCTGAAGGACCACCTCCTCTGGGTGCACCAGGGCCTGAAGCCGTACCACTGCCAGTGGCCGGGCTGCAGCTTCACCACCGGCTGGCGGAATAGCGCTGCCGCGCACGTCAAGGACGTCCACAAGGGCAGCAGATACGCTCAGTACATCGTGTACCGAGAAGAGGAGTAACCCGAGTTTCGGATATTGCATTTTTCCGCTTTACTGTATCATATAAACCAAAGTTACCCAAAGGCATACCCAAAACAAACTAATCAGCAGTTACACTGCTTGTGTCTTGAGTTTGAAAACGGCGGGCAACTGTACTAAAGGTGGTCACGTCGTCAGTGAAAGGAGCCTGAGTGAGGGGCACTCTTCGCAGCAGACACACAAACACAAACACACACACAGAACCTGATTCTAACTGTCAATATATAGAAGCGCGATACATTCTGACTCAGAATTTCTGAGACAGACTGAGGAGCGGAGAGAAGACAGAAGAAGAAGAAGAAGAAGAAGAAACGTCGCCAGAACGTCACACAGAGCATTCTGCTGCTGCTGCTGCCACACCTTTTGTGTGAGCTTTCAGCGTATTCCCATCGATTCACTGGTGTTGTTGTTGTTTACCCAGTCCTCCCAGCCAAACCTCATCGCCCACCACCTTTACCTCCTTCTTCAACTCCTCCTTCCAACTGCAAGTCAACAAAACAAAACACCTCCTCCCCCCATCACCACCAAAAGATGAGTTCGTCACGCAGAACCTCGAAGCCGCCGAGACCTTTCGAAAGTCTGGCAAGTCTTAAGGCAGCGAAGAAGACCTACTGCAGCATTGACTATCAGATCGAGTGCCTGAACGAGCTGTACAATCAGCTGATGCCGACACAGAATGGCGGCAATCGGCGAGCCGGGAGCTCAAACGACCACCAGGACGGCTCCCAGAGAGACTCGAAGGCGCTTCAGCAGTTGAAGCGCGAGCTGAAGGCTAATCTGCGCAGCAACTATGGCAGTCCGCGTCTCTTCCCACCGCTGGAGCGCCTCAAGGTGGTGGTGATGTTCGACGACCTTAAGAAGGCCTTCTTCGACATTCGAATTCGACCCCTCTCTGGCTACCCTACTGGCTACCCCTTCCTCATTGACGACAGTGAGGGCACCATTTGCGGCCTCTCCGAAGCCATCTACCAAGAGGTCTTGAAGGCCGTTCAGGAGGAGGAGGAGGAAGAGAGAGACCGTGATGAAGGACACAACAACAACAACAGTCACGCTGCTGAAGAGGGGCTAGATCCAGTAAACATTAAACAGGAAGTGGTTGATGAAGAGGAGGAGGAGGAGGAGGAGCTGATTACCTTGGATGATGACAGCGACGAGGATGAAAGCTTAAATAATGAACTGCAGCAGGAGGAGAGCTACAACTCGCAGGTGATGAATCCACCGCCAGCAGCAGCACCTGAGAACAATGCCGTTCCAGAGAGCGAGGACTTTATAGTCTCGGCAATTTCTGCTGCTGCCGCCGTCGCCGCTTCTTCTTCTTCTGCGCCGGCTATTGTTCCACCCGAAAATGGCAGCCCTGCTGTTAATCCTCAGGCAACCGACACCACCACCACAGCAACAGCAGCAACACTGCTGAACAACAACGACAACGACGCCAGCAGCAGTCTGTGATCCAAGGACAGGCAGACGCAGTTCCGATTAAGTTGGAGCCAGCCGGTTGCTCCACCGTCACCATTATCCGAAGAGGTCGCCCGCCGTCGAACCGGGCTCCTCGAACGGGTCATAACGAGGCGCCAACAGCAGCAGGAGCCGCATCTGTGGCTGTTCCACCTGCTCATGCTGCTGCTGCTGCTGCTGCTGTTGCTGCCAATTCCCGCCTCCTTCAAGTGAACTCTCAAACCACCATCACCAAGGTGTTCCTATCTAAATCTAAACCTCAGCAGCAGCAGCAGCAACAGCAGCAGCTTCCTCCTCCTTCCCATCACCCCAACAACAACAACAACAACAACAACAACAACGGGACAACACCATCTGCCCAACAACGCCAGCAGCAGCCTCCAGCAGCAGCAGCAGCAGCAGCAGTAACTGCTTCCGGAACACTGACAATGAGGCCAACTGCAAACAGCAGCATCTTCCACATTGTCGGAAGCAAGCGGCCCGCTGACAACTTGAACGCCGCTCAGCCTTCTCACTCTCAACCAGCTCAGGAAAATCCAAAACGGACCAAAGTTTCAGTCGTGTCTTCTCCGCTGGTTTCCAGGCCATCAGCAGCAGCAGCAGATAAGCGGCGAGCCGGCGTCCTCGCCACTGTTTCCACTACCTCCACACCTTCCACCTCCACACCTTCCACCGCCAGTACTTCCCAGCAGCAACAGCAGCATCAGCATCATCAACAGCACCGACAGCGACCATCAACTTCGACGGCCATCGCCTTGGCCGCCGTCACCGCCGCCAACGTTGAGGCCTACCTCCGGGCCCATTGCCCCTCTTACTTTTCGGTCAAAGACGCCCAAACTAAGGTGCAGTGTCCGGACTGCCCGAAGAGCATGATTAAGTACCAGCTGAAGGACCACCTCCTCTGGGTGCACCACGGCCTGAGGCCGTACCACTGCCAGTTGCCGGGCTGCGGCTTCACCACCGGATGGAAAAATAGCGCTGCCAATCACGCCAAAAACGTCCACAATGGCAGCTACGCTCAGTACATCGTGTACCGAGAGGAGTGATCTGAGTGTGTGTGTGCGGCTTTTCCACACAGCTCATTTCGATTTTACCCATCAGTTCACATATGTAGTAATGTAGTAATACTCTTCTCGTTTTACACTTCTTTTTGTCATATCACCTTCTTCTTTTACTTACTAGCTGTTTTAGCTCTCTTTTTTAAATAACCTTCTCTCCATACCCATTACCTTACCCTACCTTATTCTACCATGTACCGATCCATTTAACGCCCAAACCCCCAACAAACAGCCTTTGCTTTCACGTTTTCAGCGACTGGGATCAGGTGTCTTCTGGGGTTTTCCCATCTTATTTTGATTTTATAGAATGTTTTTTTTTCATTTAACTTGTTCTCATTTTACTCCCGAGTTTGACCAATGCATGTTACCGCTTTACTGTATCGTAAAAATCAAAGTTACATAGAATACCCAAAACAAACTAATCAGCAGTTACACTGTGTGTCTTGAGTCAAGACTCTTGACTTTGAAAACGGCGGGCAACTACCAAAGGTGGTCACGTCGTCAGTGAAGGGAGCCTGAGTGAGGGGCACTCTTCGCACAGACACACAAACACAAACACACACACAGAACCTGATTCTAACTGTCAAAATATAGAAGCGCGATACATTCTGACTCAGAATTTCTGAGACAGACTGAGGAGCGGAGAGGACAGGAGAAGAAGAATAAGAAGAAACGTCGCCTGAACGTCACACAGAGCATTTGGCTTCTGCTGCTGCCACACCTTTTGTGTGAGCTTTCAGCGTAATATTCCCATCGATTCACTGGTGGTGTTGTTGTTGTTTTCCCAGTCCTCCCAACCTAACCTCATCGCCCACCACCACCACCACCTCCTTTTTCAACTCCTCCTCCCAACTGCAAGTCAACAAAACAAAACACCATCACCCTCGCCATCAAAAGATGAGTTCGTCACGCAGAACCTCGAAGCCGCCGAGACCTTTCGAAAGTCTGGCAAGTTTTAGGGCAGCGAAGAAGACCTACTGCAGCATTGACTATCAGATCGAGTGCTTGAATGAGCTCTACAATCAGCTGATGCCGCAGAATAGTAATCGGCGAGCCAGCAGCAGCTCAAAAGCCCAGGACGACTCCCAGAAAGACCCTAAGGTGCTTCAGCAGCTGCGCGAGCTGAAGGCGAATCTGCGCAGCAACTACGGCAGTCCGCGTGATTTCCCGCCGCTGGAGCGCCTCAAGGTGGTGGTGATGTTCGACGACCATAAGGAGGCCTTCTTCGACATTCGACTTCGACCAGGCTTGGGCTACCCTAAAGGCTACCCTTTCTTCATCGACGACAGTGAGGGCACCATAGCCGGCCTCTCTGAGGTCATCTACCAAGAGGTCTTGAAGGCCGTTCAGGGAGGAGGAGAAGAAGGAGGAGGAAAGCAACAACAAAAGTCTCAACCACAACAACAACAGTCACGCTGCTGAAGATGGGCTAGGTCTAGTAAACATTAAACAGGAAGTTGATGTTGATGAAGAGGAGGAGGACGGGCTGATTCAGTTGGATGACGACAGCGACGAGGAACCCTCCAATAATGAGCTGCAGCAGGAGGAGGAGATCTACAACTCGCCGGTGAATCCACTGCCGCCACCACCTGACAACAATGCCTTGAGCGCCGACTTTATAAGCTTGGCAAATTCTGCTGCTGCCGCTGCCACCGCTTCTTCTTCTTCTGTGGCTAGTGTTCCACCTGAAAATGGCCCTGCTATGAATTCTCAGGCAACCGACATCGACACTAACAGCAGCAGCAGCAGCAACAACAACACTGCCGAACAAAATCCACGCCAGTCGTCCTTGAGTAGTGGTTTAACTGTGAGAGTCAGACGACCGTCAGAGAGGCAGTCAGAAGAAGCACTGCCAATTAAGCTGGAGCCAACTGAAAGCTCCACTGTCACCATTACCCGAGTAAGTCGCCCGCCGTCGAACCGGGCTCCTCCAACGGGCCATGAGGAAGCACTAACAGCAGCAGCAGCCGCATCTGTGGCTGTTTCACCTGCTCCAACTGCCAATGTCCGCGTCCTTCAGGTGAACCTTCGACCACCGAACGTGTTTCCATCTAAATCTAAACCTCAGTGGCAGCTTCCTTTTCCCCACCACAACATCAGCACCACATCATCTGCCCAACCTCAACGCCAGCAACCTCCAGCAGCAGCAGCAGTAGTTGAGAGCGGAACGCTAAGGATGGAACCAACTGAAAACAGCAACACCTATCGCATCCTCAACAACAACAACAACAAGCGGCCCGCTGGCAACTCGAACGCCGCTCAACCTTCTCCTCACTCTCAGGACAATCCAAAGCGCGCCAAAGTTTCAGCCGCCGCAGCTGTAACTTACTCTTCTACTCAGGCCAGAGCCCGTTCCCAGGCTTCGATTGCTGCCGAGCACTTCCTCGCCTCGGCCGCCTTCCTGGAAGCCGCCGAGGCCCAAAAGCTGGCCTGTCCCTTTTGCGAGAAATCCTACGGGAAGGCGGCGCTGAGCGACCATCTGGAACTGGACCACAATAACCGGGGCCTGTACGTGCCCTACCGGTGCATCTACCCCGGCTGCAAGTTCACCAGCAGGTGGTGCTTCAATGTCCGGTTGCACGTACGGGAAAAGCACGGCTGCCTCAATGGCGAGCAGTACATTGGGAAGGCTGCTGCAGAGGCGGCGGTGGTGGTGGTGGTGCCAACAGCCAGAACAGCCGGGTCACCTTCACTTGCTTCCAGCTCATCATCATCATCAGCAGCAGCAGCTAACCGAGCCACCACCACCACCACTGCTTCCACTACCTCCACCTCCACACCTTCCGCGCCAGTATGCGCCTTGCGAGAAGCACGAGCATGCGACCATCACACTCAGCTTCCACTGCCAAACGCTCTCCGTCGAGGAGTCTACGGGCCCACTGCCCGACTACGTTGCGCCAAAACCGCCCAACCTGGGTGAAGTGTCGGACTTGAAGGCTCGAACTGCCGTAGAAGCTCGAAGGACCATGTCTGTCGAATCACCGCGGCCTGGTACACTCGTTCTAGTATGCAGGCTGCGGCTGCCTCCAGCTGGCAGGCGACGCTGCCCAGCACTCAAGGGCCGCACAGGCACTACGCTCAGTACATCGTTACGAGAGATGTCTGAGGTTGTTGGAGTCGGGCGCCGGCGGCTTTTCCAAAAGCTCATTTCCGGTTTACCACTCATTCGAGCTCCATGCTGCTGGGTCACTGTTGCTCCCACTTTCCCTTGTATTATCAGTTTTGAAAAGAGGTTTTCAGGTTTTCCACATTAATGTGTCTTCAGTAATTCACGAGTTGTGGACATGCATTTGAGTTAAATTATATTAAAATTATTAGAAAAACTAAATAAACATTCCAACACCTTTTTTGTATAATCTTATCACATTTTATCCAAATATTTAACCACAGAAGTTTAGATTAAGTCTTTAACTTTATTTTTGCTTTTTACATCACCTTAATCTGATATGTAGTTCTTGAGATAAATGTACCTAGAGAATCATAACAAGCCTCATTGAAACACATGCTTTGTGGACGGCGCAGGAAAGCCCACTTTTCAGTAAATCGAGTGTAGCCTTAATGTGTGTCTTGAATTTGAAAGCGGCGGGCACCAGCCGTAAAAGTGACGTCACGTCGTCAGTGAAGGAGCCTTATCGGCGCTTATCTGCCGCTTCTGCCGCTGCTTCTGTCACCACTGGTGACTCACCACTGCTTTGTGTGCGTTTTCAGTTGAGCCTCAACTTGAGCAAGATTAGCTCATCGTTTCTCACTGGAGTTGCTGTTTACCCAGTTCTCCCTGCCTAACATCGCCCACCACCTCCTTCTTTAACTCTTCCCAACTGAAAGTTGTCTCGAACAGCAAGAAAACACCCCCTAAAAGATGAGTTCGGCGAGACGCAAAAGCTCGAAGTCGCCGAGTGTTTCAGAACGTATTGCCAGTTTTAAAGCAGCGAAGGAGACCTACTGCAACATTAACTATCAGATCGAGTGCTTGAACGAGCTCTACAACCAGACAAATGGTAATCGGCGAGCCAGCAGCAGCTCGGGCGACCAGCAGGGCGGCCCCCGACGAGACCCGAAGGCGCTTCAGAAGTTGCGCATGCTGAAGGCGAATCTGCGTAAAACCTACGGCAACCCGCTTCTTTTACCGCCGCCGGAGCGACTCAAGGTGGTGATAATGTTTGACGACAAGAAGAAGCCCTACTTCGACGTTAAAATTAAACCCCTCTCGGGCCACCCTAATGGCTACCCCTTCTACATCGACGACAATGACAAGGGCATCATAGTCGGCCTCTCCGAAGCCATCTACCAAGAGGTCTTGAACTTCGTTCAGGAAGAGGAGGAGGAGGAGGAAGGAGAAAGAGGCGGCGACGGAGAAGGCAACCAGAACAACAGTCATGCTGCTGAAGAGGAAGAGGAGCTGAACCGTGGAGACATGGAGGAAGAAGTTGATGATGATGATGATGAAGAGGAGGTGGAGGTGGAGGTGATTACTTGGATGATGACAGTGATGAGGAACTGCAGCAGGAGGAGAACTACAACTCGCAGGTGAACCCACCGCCATCAACTGACAACAGTGCCAGGAGCGGCGACTTTAGAGGCTCAGCAAAGTCGGCCCCTTCCGCATCTTCTTCTTCTTCTTCTGCGGCTATTGTTCCACCTGAGAATGCTGCCGAACAACAGCAACATCAACGCCAGCAGTCTGTGAGTGGTGGTGGTGGTGGTTCGACGTCTCTAAACCGACGACAGTCAGAGAGGCAGTCGCCGGACACTGTGACAATTAAGCTGGAGCCAAGCAATAGCTCCACCGTCACCATTACCCGAGTAGGTCGCTCCCCGAGCCGGGCTCCTCGAAAGGGCCATGACGAAGCACGAGCAGCAGCCGCCTCTGTGGCTGTTCCACCACCACCACCACCTGCTGCTGCTGCTGCGGCTACTCCTGCTGCTGCTAATGTCCGCGTCCTTCAGGCGAACCTTCGACCATCCAACGTGTTCCCATCTACTTCCAAACCTCAGCAGCAGCAGCTTCCTCCTTCTCACAGCAACAACAACGGGACCACACCATTTGGCCGACAACTCCAGCAGCAACCTCCAGCCACAGCAGCAGCAGCAGCAGCAGCAGTAGCTGAGGAACGCGGAACGCTGAAGAAGATGAAGCCCACTGAAGCCAACAGCAGCAGCAGCAGCAGCAACACCTACCGCATCCTCGACAGCAACAACAACAACAAGCGCCCGGCTGACCACTCGAACGCCGCTCAACCTCAGGGCAGTCCAAAGCGCGCCAAAGTTTCCGCCTCCTCCTCCTCCTCCGCAGCAGCAGCAGCTGGAACTTCTTCTACCCGGGCAGCCGCCAACGCCAACGATTCGGCCTGTCCCCTCTGCGAGGAATCTTACCCGAAGACGATGATGAAGGACCACCTGGACATGGCCCATATTAACCCGAACCAGTACGTGCCCTACCGGTGCACCTACCCAGGCTGCACCTACACCAACGTCTGGGGCGGCAGTGCACGGGCCCACGCGTGGAAAGAGCACAAGGCCGACTACATTGTGAAGGCTGTAGAGGTGGTGGTGGTGCCAACAGCCAGAACACCCGGGTCATCACTTGTTTCCAGCTCAGCAGCAGCAGCTAACCGAGCCACTACCACCACCACTACCACTGCTTCCACTACCACTACCTCCACACCTTTCGCCACCAGCATTTCGCAGCAGCAGCAGCAGCAGCATCAACGACCATCATCAACTTCAGCTTCCACTTCCACATCCACGCCTCAAACGCTCTCCGTCGAGGAGTACCTACTGGCCCACTGCCCCGCCTACGTTGCTGCCAAAACCGCCCGCACCAGGGTGAGGTGTCCGCAATGCTTGAAGGGCCTGCCGAAGCACCTGCTGAAGGACCACATCTTCGCGGAGCACCGCGGCCTGAAGCCGTACCAGTGCCAGGGGCCAGGCTGCAGCTTCGCCTCCAGCTGGCAGGCGAGCGCTGCCCAGCACGTCAAGGAGCAGCACAATGGCAGCAGCTACGCTCAGTACATCGTGTACCGAGAGGAGTGATCTAAGTGTGTGTGTGACGGCGGTGGCGGCGGCTTTTCACACAAGCTCATTTTGATTTTAACCATCACTTCACTGCTGCTGGCCACTGCTGTCTCCACTTTCCCTTTTGTATCTTCCATTTTTGAAAAGAGTTTTCAGGTTTTCCACATTTCAATATTCTCCTATAATCTCCCTAGTTTTGACATTGCATTTCCCGCTTTTATGTATCATATAAACAGATTACAAAGAATACCCAAAACAAACTAATCCGCAGTTACTGAGTGTCTTGAATTTGAAAGCGGCGGGCAGCGGTAAAAGTGACGTCACGTCGTCAGTGAAGGGAGCCTTGTCGGCGCTTATCTGCCGCTTCTGCCGCTGCTTCTGTCACAACTTTTTGTGTGCGCTCTCAGTTGAGGAAGATTAGCTCATCGTTTCACTGGTGTTGCTGTTTACCCAGTTCTCCCTGCCTAAGATCGCCCACTACCTCCTTCTTCAACTCCCAACTGAAAGCAACAAGAAAACACCCCCACTACAAGATGAGCTCGGCGGGACGCAAAAGTTTCGCGAAGCTTCCGAGAGCTTCAGGAGAAGGTTTTGAAAACATTAAAGCAGCGAAGGAGATCTTCTGCGACTTGACCTACCAGATCAGGTGCCTGAACGAGCTGTACAATCAACTGATACCGCAGACAAATGGTAACCATCGGCGAGCCAGCTGCTCGGCGGGCGACCACCAGGACGGCGGCCCCCAACGAGACCCGAAGGTGCTTCAGCAGTTGCGCCTGCTGAAGGCGAATCTGCGCAGCAAGTACCTCGGCAATCCGCTTCTCTTCTCATCGCTGGAACACCTCAAGGTGGTGGTGATGTTCGACGGCCAAAAGCAGCCCTTCTTCGACTTTCGACTTCGACCCGTCTCGGGCTATCCTACTGGCTACCCCTTCTTCATCGACGACAATGAGGGCACCATAGTCGGCCTTTCTGAAGCCATCTACCGAAAGGTCTTGAAGGCCGTTCAGGAGGAGGAAGAAGGAAGAGGTTTTGAAGAAGGCGACAACAACAGCCTCAACAGGAGCCGCAACCACAGTCATGCTGCTGAGGAGGGGATGATTCGAGTAAACGTAAAGGAAGAAGAAGTTGATGATGACGAGGAGGAGGGAGGAGGAGGTGGAATTGATTACCTTGGATGATGACAGCGACGATGAAATGCAGCAGGAGGAAAGATACAACTCGCCAGGATCAGCAAATTCTGCTGCTGCTGCTGCCTTCTGTGGCTGTTCCACCTGCTGCACCTGCTACTGTCCGCGGCCATCAGATGAATCCTCGACGCCTAAGCACCACCGTGTTCTCATCTAAATCCAAACCTCACTCGCAGCTTCCTCTTTCCCACAAGAACAACAACAAACGCCCCGCTGCCAACTTGAACGCCGCTCAACCTCAGGGCAATTCGAAACGCGCAAAAATTTCAACCGCACCTAAAACTTCTTCTTCTACTCGGGCCAAAACCGCTTCTCAGGCGGTTGCCGAGCACTTCCTCGCCTCGGCCGACTTCAGGAAGGCCGCAGACGGCCAAAAGTTCGACTGTCCCCTCTGCGAGAAGCCCTACATGAAGGCGGCGATGAAGGACCACCTGGAACTGGCCCATACTAACCGGGGCCAGTACGTGCCCTACCGGTGCACCTACCCCGGCTGCACCTACACCACCGTCTGGGGCATCAATGCACGGGCGCACGCGCGACGAGAGCACAATGCCGAGCAGTACATTGTGAAGACAGCTGCAGCGGCGGCGGTGGTGCCCAGAACACCCGGGTCTTCACTTGCTTCCAGCTCGTCATCAGCAGCTAACCGAGCCACCACCACTGCTTCCACTACCTCACCTTCACACCTTTCGCTGCCAGTACTTCCCAGCAGCAGCAGCATCAGCGACCATCAACAACTTCAGCTTCCACTTCCACTGCCCAAACGCTCTCTTCCGCCGAGGACTACCTACGCGCCAAATGCCCCGAATACGTTGTTGCCAAAACTGCCCACACCAGGGTGACGTGTCCGGAATGCTCGAAAAGCATGTATAAGTACCTGCTAAGGAACACTTCATCGCATTGCACCTGCGCCTGAAGCCGTACCACTGCCAGTGGCAGGGCTGCAGCTACACCTCCGGATGGCGGTCGAACGCTGCCAGGCACGTCAGGGAGCAGCACAATGGCAGCTACCCTCAGTACATCGAGTACCGAGAGGAGTGATCTGAGTGTGTGTGGCTGGTGGCGGCAGCGGCTTTTACACAGCTCATTTCGATTTTAACCATCACTTCATATGTAGTTCACTTCTGCTGCTAGTCACTGCTACCTCCACTTTCCCTTTTGTATTTTCAGTTTTTGAAAAGAGTTTTCAGGTTTTTCACGTTTTCAATATTCTCATATAATCTCCCGAGTTTTGACATTGCATTTTCCGCTCTTATGTATCATAAAAACCAAAGTTACAATAAGAATACCCAAAACAAACTAATCAGTAGTTTCTGTTTGTCTTGAATTTGAAACCGGCGGAAAAGCAGTCGTAAAAGTGACGTCACGTCGTCAGTGAAGGGAGCCTGGGAGTGAGGGACAGACTCTTCTCGCGCAGACGCACAAACAAAGAGAACTGCAGTGCACTCTGTAAAGATTGGCTGCTCCTAACAGTTGTTTAGGATTCCTAACTGTCAGCAGAAAGAAGGGCGACAAACTGTAGCAGAGTGAGGAGAACTTCTCCTCAGGAGAAGAGAACAGACAGAGGAAGGAAAACGTTGCATGAACGTCACACAGAGAACGTTCTGTTTCTGCCGTTTTTGTGGTGTTGTTGTTGTTTGCCCAGTTCACCTAAAATCACCACCACCAAAAGAAGATGAATTCGGCACGCCGAAGTTTCTCGAAGCCGCCGCCGCCGCCGCCCAGTGCTTCAGAAAGCTTTGAAAGCTTTAAAGCAGCGAAGGAGATCTTCTGCGACCTGACCTACCAGATCCGGTGCCTGAACGAGCTGTACAATCAACTGACACCTCAAAGCGGTAACCATCGGCGAGCCAGCAGCAGCAGCAGCAACAGCTCGGCGGGCGACCGGAAAGACCCGAAGGTGCTTCAGCAGTTGCGCCTGCTGAAGGCGAATCTGCGCAGCAACTACGGCGACCCGCTTCTCCTTCCGCCGAACCTCAAGGTGGTGGTGATGTTCGACGACAGGAAGAAGGCCTTCTTCGACATTCGACTTCGACCAGGCTGGGCTACCCTACTGGCTACCCCTTCTTCATCGACGACAGTGAGGGCACCATTGCCGGCCTCTCCGAGGTCATCTACCAAGAGGTTTTGAAGGCCGTTCAGGAGGAGGAACAGTTTAGAGGCTTCGGAGAAGGCAACCACAACAACCACAACGCTTCTGAAGATTTGCTGGAACCAGTAAACATTAAGCAAGAAGTGGATGATGAAGGTGAGGAGGAGGAGGAGCTGATTCCCTTGATTGAAGACAGCGACGAGGAACACTACGACAATGAACTGCAGCAGGAGGAGAGCTACAACTCGCAGGTGGTGAATCGACCGCAATCACCTGAGAACAATGCCGTTCCAGAGAGCGAGGACTTTATAGTCTCGGCAATTTCTGCTGCTGCTGCTGCCGCCGCCGCCGCCGCCGCTTCTTCTGCTTCAGATATTGCTCCACCCGAAAATGCTGATCCTGCTGTGAATGGCTCTCAGGCAACCGACATGGACACCACCACCACCACCAACAACAACACTTCCGAGCAACACTGCTGCCAGCAGTCTATGAGTGGTGGTTCAGCTGTAGGCCTAGGACAGTCCGAAACACCGCCGATTAAGCTGGAGCCAGCCGATAGCTCCGCCGGGGCCACCTTTACCCGAGTGTCGATTCGCCCGCCGACAGGCCCGCAGAACCGGGCTTCCCTAAAGCCGGGTCATGAAGAGGCAGCAGCAGCAGCAGCTTCATCTGTGGCTGTTCCACCACCACCACCTGCTTCTGCTGATGCCCGCCTTCTTCAGGTGAATTCTCACCCTCCTAACCCTAACCTTGGCCTCCCATCTGAATCAAAACCTCAGCCGCAGCAGCAGCTTTCTCCTCTTCAGAACAACAACAACGGGACAACAACATCTGCCCAACAACGCCAGCAGCAACTTCCAGCAACAGCAGCAGCAGTAGCTGAAGAACGCGGAACGCTGACGATGACGCCAACTGAAAACAGCAACATCAACCAACGGTGCATCGTCAGCAACAACAACAACAACAACAAACGCCCCGCGGACCACTCAAACGCCGCTCAACCTCGGCAGAGCAATCCAAAACGGGCAAAAGTTTTTACCCAGGCCACCAGAGCCACTTCCCGGGCCGCTTCGATTGCCGAGCACTTCCTCGCCTCGGCGGCCTTCGCAACGCCCCGAGCCCAAAAGCTCGCTGTCCTTCTGCGAGCGGCGCTACGTGAAGGCGGCAATGGGCGACCACCTGGACATGTGGCACATCAACCGGGGCCGGTACGTGTCCTACCGGTGCACCGCCCCAGGCTGCCGGTAACCCAACTTGGCATGAATGCACGGAGCACGCGCGGGGAGCACGGTGGCGAGCAGTACATTGTGAAAGCGGCGGCGGTGGTGCCAACAGCAGACAGCCGGTCACTCTTCCTTGCTACCCGTCAGCAGCCTCAGCACTACCGCCACTACACCACACACTGCTGCCACTACCTCCACACCTTCCCCCACTACCACCACCACGGCCACTCCCTTCCGCACTACCCCACACCTTCCGCCACTACCTCCACACCTCCGCCACTCCACCACACCTGCTGCCACTACCTCCACACCTTCCGCCACTACCTCCACAACCACTGCTGCCACTACCTCCACACCACCTTCTGCCACTAGTACTCCCAGCAGCAGCAGCAGCAGCATCAACAGCACCGACCATCAACTTCAACTTGGACGCCCCCCACTGCCGCCAACATTGAGGAGTACCTCCGGGCGCACTGCCCCGGCTACGCTGCGACCAAAAACGCCACCCACACCAGGGTGAAGTGTCCGCAGTGTTCGAAGAGCCTGAGTAGGTGCCTGATGAAGGACCACTACCTCGCGGTGCACCGCGGCCTGAAGCCGTACCACTGCCTGTGGCCAGGCTGCCGCTTCACCAACGGCTGGCGGAGGAGCGCTGCCAGGCACGTCAAGGAGGTCCACAGGGGCAGCAGCTACGCTCATTTCATCGTCTACCGAAAGGAGTGAGGCGGCGGCGGCGGCGGCGGCGGGGCTTTTCCACACAGCTCATTTTGTTTGATTTTAACCATCATCAGTGTTCACATATGTAGTAATGCGTTATATCTTCGTTTTACACTACTTTTTTTTCATATCACCGCTTCTTTTACTTACTGTTATCTGTTTCACCTCCCTTTTTATACAACAACACCTTCTCTCTGTACCACTTACTCTACCTGCTACAACTACCTACTACCATGTTCAGAGCAATTTCTAAAACTCTAAAACAGCCTCTGCCTCTGCCTGTTTAGCACGTCCGTTTTAACGACCGGACTCAACAGTGGCTCTCAGAGAGTCTTCTAGGGTTTTTCCCATCTGTTTTTGATTTTATAATGTTTTTTACTTAACTTGTTCTCCTTTAGTTCTCCCGAGTTTTGACATTGCATGTTTCCGCATGTTTACTGTATCATAAAAACCGAAATTGTCCAAAGAATACCTCACAAAAGCAAACTAATCAGCAGTTACTGGCTGTGTGTGTGTTGAATTTGAAAACGGCCGCCGCCGGCGACTTAAAGTGACGTCACGTCGTCAGTGAAGGGAGCCTGAGTGAGTGACACTCTGGCAGACGCAAACACACAGAGAGTCAGCTGTCAAAGTGGCCGGTAAACAACTTATTGTTTACCCAGTTCTCCCAGCCTAACATCGCCCACCACCGCCTCCTTCTTCAACTCCTCCCAACTGCAAGTTGTCTCAAGCAACAACAAAACAAAACACCACCACCACCAAAAGATGAATTCAGCACGCAAAAGTTTCGCAAAGCCGCCGAGAGCTTCAGGAGAAGGTTTTGAAAACATTAAAGCAGCGAAGGAGATCTTCTGCGACTTGACCTACCAGATCCGGTGCCTGAACGAGCTGTACAATCAACTGACTCCTCAAAGCGGTAACCATCGGCGAGCCAGCAGCTCGGCGGGCGACCACCAGGACGGCGGCCCCCAACGAGACCCGAAGGTGCTTCAGCAGTTGCGCCTGCTGAAGGCGAATCTGCGCAGCAAGTACCTCGGCAATCCGCTTCTCTTCTCATCGCTGGAACACCTCAAGGTGGTGGTGATGTTCGACGGCCAAAAGCAGCCCTTCTTCGACTTTCGACTTCGACCCGTCTCGGGCTACCCTACAGGCTATCCCTTCCTCATCGACGACAGTGAGGGGACCATAGCCGGCCTCTCAGAGGTTATCTACCTAAAGGTCTTGAAGGCAGTTCAGGAGGAGAAAGAATCGAGAGGTTTCGGAGAAGGCAACCACAACAACAACAACAACAACAACAACAACAACAACAGTAGTCACGCTGCTGAAGAGGGGCTGATCCGGGTAAACATAAAGCAAGAAGTTGAGGATGATGAAGAGGAGGAGCTGATTACCTTGGAGGATGACAGCGACGATGAAAGCTTTAACGATGAACTGCATCAGGAGGAAAACTACAACTCGCAGGCGATTCCGCCAGCCAACACTGCCGAACAACAGCATCGCCAGCAGCCTGTGAGTCGACGTCCGTCAGAGAGGCAGTCAGGGGCACCGCCGATTAAGCTGGAGCCAAGCAATAGCTCCATCGCCACCATTACCCGGGTAAGTCGCCCGCCGATAAACCCGTCGAACCGGGCTCCTCGAACTTCTTCTGGCGAAGCACCAGCAGCAGCAGCAGCAGCCGCATCTGTGGCTGTTCCACCTGCTGCTGCTGCTGCTGCTGCTGGAGCTACTCCTGCTGCTGCCAAAGAATCGACTGGTGTTACTATCCGGGTCATTCAGGTGAATCCTCGAGCCCCCAACACCACAGTGTTCCCATCTAAATCTAAACCCCAGCCGCAGCAGCCGCTTCCTCCTGCCCACCACCACCACAACAACACGAAGACATCTGCCCAACAACTCCAGCAGCAACCTCCCGCAGCAGCAGCAGCAGCAGCAGCTGAGGAACGCGGAACTCTGGCGATGAAGCCAACTGCAGAAAACAGCAGCATCTACCGCATCCTCGGAAACAACAACAACAAGCGGCCCGCTGACAGCTCAACCGCCGCTCAACCTCAGGGCATTTCGAAACGCGCAAAAACTTCAACCGCAGCTGGAATCTTCTTCTTCTACTCAGGCCACCAAAACCACCACCTCCCAGGCGGCGATTGCCGAGCGCTTCCTCGCCTCGGCCGACTTCAGGAAGGCCGCAGACGGCAAAAAGCTGCCCTGCCCCATCTGCGAGAAGTCCTACGCGAAGGCGGCGATGAGCGACCACCTGGAGCTGGCCCACACTAACCGGGCCCAGCACGTGCCTACCGGTGCACCTACCCCGGCTGCACCTACACCAACGTCTGGGGCGTCAATGTCCGGAAGCACGTACAGCGAGAGCACGGCTGCCGCAATGACGAGCAGTACATTGAGAAGCCTGCGGCGGCGGCGGCGGCTGGGGCGGTGGTGCCCAAAACATCAACATCAGCAGCAGCTAAGCACCGAGTCACCATCACCACCACGCCCACCACCACGCCCACCACTGCTTCCACTACCTCCACCTCCACGCCCCAAAGGCTCTCCGCCGAGGACTACCTCCGCGCCCACTGCCCCGCCTACGTTGCGGCCAAATACGCCTCCACCAGGGTGAAGTGTCCGGACTGCCCGTCGTGCCTGGAGAAGCGCCAGCTGAAGGACCACATCTTCTCGGTGCACCGCGGCCTGAAGCCGTACCACTGCCGGTGGCAGGGCTGCAGCTACACCTCCGGCTGGCGGTCGAACGCTGCCAAGCACGTCAAGGACGTTCACAAGAGCAGCAACCACGCTCAGTATATCGTGCTCCGAGAGGAGGAGTGATCTGAGTGTGTGGCGGCGGCGGCTTTTACACAGCTCATTTCGATTTTGCAACATCAGAGTTCACATATGCAGTAATGTAGTACTCTCACTTCGCTTTGCACTTCTTTGCATGTCACCTTCTTTATTACTATATCTTCTTCAGATCCCTCTTTTATATAACCTCGTATACTACTACTAACATGTACTACATTTAACGCCAAACCCCCAACAAACAGCCTCTGCTTTTTTACCCTTTGTTTTTAACGACCGGCCTCAGAAGTGTCTTCTAGATTTTTCCCCATTTTATTTGGTTTTATAATGTATTTTTGCCTTGATGTTTTCACCTTTTTAACCCGATTTTTGGACATTGCATTGACCGTTTTACCGTATCATAAAAAACAGATTGTTCAAAGAATACCAATCACCAAAGTTACTCTATGTTGGCCATGTCTTGAATTTGAAAGCGGCGGGCTGGTCACGTCATCAATGAATAAGGGCTAGAAAAACTCTAGCGGCACGTGCCGCGCAGCAGCTGAGCACTTTTGTTTGGCTTCAAAACACGCAACACTTGGGGAATTTTGCAGTGAACTTTTCTTCCTCGTTTAACGTTTTGGCATTTTTCAAACGGAAGATTCTTCCGGGATTCTTCTTCCGGGAAGAAGAAGTTTAGCTTCGCAAGGAATCGTTGCTGCTGCTGCCAAGTAAGTTCTTGTTCTTTTTATCGCCTGCAGTCTTATCTTCTAAACTTCTAGGCATTCTGTGTTGACTCTTTCTTTTTCAGCTGACTCACCATCTCACCCGAATGAGCCGACTAACGAATCCGGTAGAGGAGCTGCTTCGTCGCACCGCCCACCGGGAGACCTTCCGCAATGTGGCCCACCAGCTGCAGTGCCTCAAACGGCGCTACAATGTGCTGTACGGCGAGACCACCGACACCACCACACGTAATCAAGAGGAGCAAGTTTCAATACAGCTCAACAATCATCACCATCACCCGAACAGCCGAGCGTTCATTCTGCGGAAGCTGAAGTACGCCCTGCGGACGCAGTACGAGGATTGCTTTCCGCTTCCCCCGCCGGACCGGTGTACTGTCCTGCTGCTCTTCGACACCAACGAGGAGGCCTTCTTCGAGATTCGACTCAAGCCAAAGGCCTGGCCCGAAGACTGGCCTACGCGGTTTGATTGCGGTAGCACCGGCATCGACGTGGAGCTCTACTCGCTGGCCATCTACATGAAGGTACTGGAGGCCTTTAATGAAGAAGGAGGTGAGGCAGAGAATGGCGAAATGGGCGTCTTTTCAGAACCTCTTCGAGCCTTTGGAGTGGTGAACAGCAACGGTTTTGGCGATAGCACTGGCGCTGGTCCACGGTCGTTTGTAGTTGAGGAGAATGCACTGACGCGCGTCATCGTAAAGTCCGAAGAGGAGGAGATAGTGATCGGCGATAAGGAGGAGGAGGCGGAGGAGGCGGAGAACAATGTCCACGCCAATGAACAGGTCAACGAACAGGTCAACCGTAGAGCATCAGCTGATGTCCAAGTGAACAACCGTGATCAGCAGCCGCAGGAAGAGATGGAAGAGACAGAGGAGGAGGCGATAGATTACAACAACATGCTCCAGAGCGAAGATTTGGCTGAGCGACCCAGAGAAGGAAGCAGCAGCATTCCATCTTCTTCCACTGACAACAACGACAACAACAATACCAATAACGCCTCTAATGAAATCAACAACAGCAGCAGTGGCAGCCAGCTCCCGTTTTTGAGCACCATCAAGCAGGAGCCAACTGAACACAGCAGCAGCAGCAGCAGCATCAGCCTCAACCCGCGAAAGCGTCCACTTGAATCCTATGAGAACTCCTCTGCGTCAACTTCTCAATCAGCTCAGTTTGCCATTGCCGAGCGCTTTCTCGCCTCGGCGGCCTTCCAGGCGGCCGCCCCGCGGAATGACCGCCTGAACTGTCCTCTTTGCGACGAGCACCTCGAGAAGGTGACCCTGGTCGACCACCTGAACATCGTCCACCTTCGCCTGCCGCGTTCTACCGGTGCGTCTGGCGGAATGCCGTTTCACCGACCAGTGGCGAGTCCATGCAGAGCTCCACGTGGTGGGCGTGCACAAGGACGACCCGGTGCGTTACGTGGTGCAGGTGGCGCCAACATCGACGCCCGCAGCTGTTGGCCAGCAGCAGCAGCAGCAGTCGTCATCATCGTCCTCCTCCTCCTCCTCCTCTTTGTCTTCTTCATCATCATCATCGTCCTCCTCCTCCTCTTCTTTGTCTTTGGATTCTTCTTTTTTGTTTTCAGATACATCGTCATCGTATTCGTCATCATCTCCTCACCTTCACCCTCATCCTCATCTTCATCAACATCATCAGAATCAGAATCAGCCCGGACCACAGCTGTTGCTTCCACTTCCACTTCTACTTCTGCTTCATCCTTAACCACCACCACACCGCCGCCGCCAATCAATCCGCCTTTGCCCGAGCGAGGCCTTTCTCAGCTCAGTGGACTACACCACCGCCTCGCCCGCCACCAAGCTGTCTGTCCGTCTGCTCGTCCGAGTACCAGAAGGTCTACCTGATGGACCACATCTACGGAAAGCACTTCTCCCTGAAGCCGTATCGCTGCACCTGGCCGGGATGCACACCGTGCACTACTGTGGTTTTCCTCACTCGAATGGTGTCGCACGTCCAGCAGGGCATCACCAGGCGGAGAATCCCTGCGGTACATTCGCCGCGATCCGGTGGGCTTTGACTGCTTTCGGTTCGGCTTCTCTTATGGCTTCGGTTACTTCTCCTTCTGGCTTTGGCTTCTACTTCCTCGGTGGCGGTGGCGGCTAGTCCTCCACGACCTAGGACGAGGGGCCGTCCTACACCGTCCCCAGTTCTCACCTGAACAACAGCGCCCGTTCTCTCTCGCGGAGATGACCGCCGTCGCTGACCGCTTCACGCCTCCTCCGCTACCGGTCGGCCCGCACCATCGATCGCCTGTTCTGTCCGATCTGCGGAGGCGGCTCATGAAGCCCAGCTTGACGGACCACATCAACGCCGTTCACCTGAAGCGGCGCCGGTACCACTGCGCCTGGCCGGACGGCTGCGCGAAGGCCTTTGGCTACCGCCGCGACGGCTACAGTCACCTCAGACAGGCGCACCAGTCGACGGAGTATGAGCAGTACCTGCAGTGTCGGGATTAGAAAATCGCAGGACCGTTCTTATTATTAGGCCCGCCATCATCAACATCACCTTCATCCTCACCACTCATTTTCCGCATTCCATAGGGCCTCGTTTGCCCTAACTTGTTTTCATCTTAACCCGAATTTGACACATTGCATTTACTGCTACTACTGTATCATAAAATCCGATTACAAAGAATACCCCAAACAAACTAAACAGTAGTTACTGTGTGTGTCAGTCGTCCTGAACTGGAAAGCGGCAGGCAAAGCTAAAAGTGACGTCACGTCGTCAATGAATAGTGGCCTGAAAAATCCCTAGCGGCCCGCGTGGCCGTGCAGCAGTTGAGCACTTTTGTTTGGCTTCAAAACACGCGAAACGAGAAATTTTGCAGTGAACTTGTCAGCCATCTTCCTCATTCAACGTTTTGGCATTTTCAAACCGGAAGAAGAAAAAGTTTAGTTTCGCCAAGGAATCGCTGCTGCTGCTGCCAAGTAAGTTCTTGTTATCACCTGCATTCATTCTTATCTTCTAGACTTCTTAACATTCTGTGTTGTCTCTTTCTTTTTCAGCTTACACACACTCACCACTTCGCCCGAATGAGCCGACTAACGAATCCGGTAGAGGAGCTAGTTCGTCGCACCGCCCACCGGGAGACCTT
Organism: Tyrophagus putrescentiae; assembly: GCA_024499935.1. Taxonomy (NCBI): domain Eukaryota; kingdom Metazoa; phylum Arthropoda; class Arachnida; order Sarcoptiformes; family Acaridae; genus Tyrophagus; species Tyrophagus putrescentiae. The sequence goes on from JAMZRA010000007.1 coordinate 8,743,686, forward strand.
CCGCAATGTGGCCCACCAGCTGCAGTGCCTCAAACGGCGCTACAATGTGCTGTACGGCGAGACCACTGACACCTCGAGTAGTAATCAGGTTGAGAGAGTTTCAATACAGCAAAACAATCATCACCATCACCCGAACAGCCGGGCGTTCATTCTGCGGAAGCTGAAGTACGCCCTGCGGACGCAGTACGAGGCCTGCTTTCCACTTCCCCTGCCGGACCGGTGCACCGTCCTGCTGCTCTTTGACACCAACGAGGAGGCCTTCTTCGAGATTCGCCTCAAACCAAAGGCTTGGCCCGTGGACTGGCCTACGCGGTTTGATTGCGGTAGCGCCGGTATCGATGTGGAGCTCTACTCGCTGGCCATCTACATGAAGGTACTGGAGGCACTCAGGGAGGAGGGAGGAGAGAATGTCGGAATGGGCGTCTTTTCAGAACCTCCTCGAACCTTTGGGGTGGTGAGTAGCAGCTGCACTGGCGCTCGCTCACAGTCGTCTGTGGTTGAAGAGAATGGACTGGCTCGCGTTATCGTCAAGTCCGAAGAAGAGGAGATAGTGATCGGCGATGAGGAGGAGGAGGAGGCAGAAAACAATGTCCACGCCAATGAACAGGTCAACCGAAGACCATCAGCTGATGGGCATGTCAGCAAAAGTGCTCAGCAGCAGGAAGAAATGGAAGAGACCGAGGAGAATGTGATGGATTACAACAACATTCTTCAAGGCGAAGATTTGGCTGAGCGACCCAGAGAAGAAAGTAGCAGCATTCCATCTTCTGCCAATTCAACTGTTAACAACAACACAACAACAACAACAACAACGCCTCCAATGAAAGTAACAACAACAACGGCAGCCAGCTCCCGTTTTTGAGCACCATCAAGCAGGAGCCAACTGAACACAACAGCAGCAGCACCAGCCTCATCACGCGAAAGCGTCCACTTGAATCCACTTCTAGTTCTGCCTTTCAGAATCATCATCCTCTTCCTTCTATTTCTGCTGCTCCAAAGCAGAGCATCAACTCCTCTGCGTCAACTTCTCAGTTAGCTCAGTTAACTTCCACTTCTACTTCCGCTTCATCCTCAACCTCCACCACCACCACCACCACCTCCAATCAGCCCGGCTGGGCCCGGGCCCGGGCCGAAGCCTTCCTCTGCTCGGCAGACTACACTGCCGCCTCCCCCGCCACCAAGCTGTCCTGTCCCGTCTGCTCGTCCGAGTACCAGAAGGTCTACCTGATGGACCACATCTACGGAAAGCACTTCTCCCTGAAGCCGTATCGCTGCACCTGGCCGGGCTGTACCACCGGCACTAGCTGTGGTTTCCTCACTCGAATGGTGTCGCACGTCCAGCAGGCGCATCACCAGGCGGAGAATCCCTGGCGGTACATTCGCCGCGATCCAGTAGGACCTTTGACTGCTTCGGTTTCGGCTTCCTCCTCATTGGCTTCGGCTTCGACTTTGGCTTCGTCTTCGTTTTCGTCTTCTACTTCTTCAGAAGTGGTGGCGGGTAGGACCCAACGACTTAGGGCTAGTGAGGGCAGCCGTGCTTCTACTGCCTCCGCCTCCGCCTCCACCACCCCTCGCCTGCAGAGCAGCCGCAACTCACCCGCGGAGATGACCGCCGCCGCTGACCGCTTCTACGCCTCCTCCGCCTACCTGGCAGCCCACATCCGCGACTTCCTGAACTGTCCTATGTGCGGAAGGCGGCTTCAAAAAAACAGCCTGACGGACCACATCAACGCCCTTCACCTACGGCGCCGCCTGTACCACTGCGCCTGGCCAGGCTGCACAGAGGCCTTTGGCCATCGCACCGCCAGCCGAAGTCACCTCAAACATGTGCACAATGCGACGGATTATGAGCGGTACCTGCAGTGTCGGGGTTAGAGGATCACAGGGTTCTTATTATCATCTTCACTATGCATTTTCCGCATTCCAAAGCCCCCATTTTTTTCTTAACTTATTCTCACCTTTCCCTGAGTTTAGACATTTCATTTACCGCTACTACTGTATCATAAACTCCGATTACAATGACTACCCAAAACAAACTAAACAGTAGTTACTGTGTGTGTGGTGTGTGTCAGTCGTCTTGCATTTGAAACCGGCGGGCAGCTAAAAGTGATGTCACGTCGTCAGTGAATAGGGGCCAAAAAATCCCTTGCGGCACGTGTGGCCGCGCAGCAGCTGAGCACTTTTTGTTTGGCTTCAAAACACGCAAAACGAGGAATTTTGCAGTGAACTTGTCTTCTTCATCGTTCAACGTTTTGGCATTTTCGAACCGGAAGAAGAAAAAAATGAGTTGCGCCAAGGAATCGCTGCTGCTGCCACTGTTTTGTTTACCACTTTCTTTTTAAGTAAGTTGTTTTTGCTGTTATTACCTGCAGCCTTTCTTAGCTTCTAACATTCGGTGTTTACTTTCTCTCTCTTTCAGCTGACACACACCACTTCCTCAGAATGAACCACCAATCGGATCCGGCAGAGGAGCTGCTTCGTCGCGCCGCCCACCGGGAAACCTTCCGCAATGTGGCCCACCAGTTGCAGTGCCTCAAACGGCGCTTCAATGTGCTGTACGGCGTGACAGCCGACACCTCGAGTAGAAGTAATCAGATTGAACAAGTTCACCACAACAGCAGCCCAACAGCCGAGCGTTCATTCTGCGGAAGCTAAAGTACGCCCTGCGGACACAGTACGAGGATTGCTTTCCGCTTCCCCCGCCGGACAGGTGCACTGTCCTGCTGCTCTTCGACAGCAACGAGGAGGCTTTCTTCGAGATTCGACTCAAACCAAAGACCTGGCCGGTGAACTGGCCCACGGGACTGGACTGGGGCAGCGCCGACGGCATCGTGTAGAGCTTACTCGCTGGCCATCTACAGAGAAGGTGCTGGGCCTCAGGAGGAGGGGGAGGGACATGTGTCGTAGAAGAGCCCCCGAGCCTTAGGGGTGGTGACAGCAAAAGCGGCAGCGCGGCGGTCTACGGTCGTCTGTATGTAAAGAACTGGTCTGAGGCGGTCATCGTTAAGTTCGAGAGGAGGGTAGTGATCGGCGTTTGAGGAGGAGAGGAGGAAACACAATGCCAAACCAATGCAACGGTCAACCGAGACGCATCAGATGATGGGCAGGGGGTCGAACAACAGTGATCTACAGGCAGCAGCACATCAGAGGAGAGATAGAGAGACAGAGAGGAGGCGATGGTCCAACATGTTCAGGGCGAAGATTGGCAAACGTCTAGAGAAGGAATAGCACCATCTCATTCTTCCATGAAAAACAACAACAACAAAACGCCTCCACATGGAAGGTAACGCACAGCAGCGGCAACCAGCTCCCATTTTCGAAAACCTTCAAGCAGGAGCCAACAGAACACAACAGCAGCAACATCAGTCTCATCACCACCCGAAAGCGTCCACTTGAGTCCACTTCTATTTCGGCTCTTCAGAATCCTCTTCCTCTTCCTCCTTCTGCTGCTGCTGCTGCGGTTAGGGCCCCACAAACTATGGCTAGGGACCGTGCTCTTCCTGCTGCCTTCGCCTCTGCCTTCGCCTCATCCTCTCACCTGTTGAACAACAGCAGCAGCCGCCCACCCGTGGAGATGAATGAGATGATCGCCGTCGCTGACCGCTTCACCGCCTCCTCCGCCTACCAGTCAATCAGCGGCCATTACCTCCTGTCCTGTCCGCTGTGCTCGAGGTTGATCACAAAGCGCTTCATGACGGACCACCTCAACGTCGTTCACCTTGGGCGCCGGTACCACTGCGCCTGGCCGGGCTGCGCAAAGGCCTTCTCCTACCGCCACATCGGCCACAAGCACCTCCGACAGGCGCACAAGTCGACGGCGTATGAGCAGTACTTGCAGTGTCGAGAATAGCAAAGATCGCAGGAGACCGTTCTTATTATTATGCCCGTCACCATCAACATCACCTTCATCCTCACCACTCATTTTCCACATTCCAAAAACCCCCCGTTTGCCCTAACTTGTTCTCACCTTAACCCTAGTTCTGACGTTGCATTTACCGCTTTACTGTATCATAAACTCCGATTACAATGACTACCCAAAACAAACTAAACAGTAGTTACTGTTGGTGTGTGTGTGTGTGTGTGTGGGTTGTGTGTGTGTGTGTGTGTGTGTGGGTGTGTGTGTGTGTGTGTGTGTGTGTGTGTGGTGTGGTGTGTGTGTGTGTGTGTGTGTGTGTGTGTGTGGTGTGTGTGTGTGTGTGTGTGTGTGTGTGTGTGTGTGTGTGTGGTGTGTGTGTGTGTGTGTGTGTTGTGTTGGTGTGTGTGGTGTGTGTGTGTGTGGTGGGTGTGTGTGTCAGTCGCCTTGAATTTGAAAGCGGCGGGCAGCTAAATAGAGCCTTTGCTTTCCACCTCGAAGACGGGGTAAGGACTACTGGCGCCATCTGTCTGATTTTAGCACTGTCTGACCAAAGCAGCCTGTGCAAAATTGCCGCAACGTCAGTGGCATTGTTTGAATTTGCAAACTTTTTGCCCGCTGGTTTTTCTTAAAGAAAATCACCATTTGAAGAACTAAAACACTCGTCGACGTGACCAGCATTGCGCAACAAGAACTACACGAAGGCTCATCTGAGTAATTATCAGTGGTCACTTAGTTTTTCTGTGATGTTTGATACTAATATTGGTACTTTCTGTTTTAGCCACTTGAACCATTTTGCAATAAAATCTTTTACAAGCATCAGAACAATGTCTCCAGAAGAGACCGCTAACGGCACTTTCAACTGCCGAAACTGCTGCCGCCGTAAGATGATAATAGTTCCATCAAATAACCAAACTCTCCGAGTTGGCAGTACGAATCGAGTCATCACGCCACTTCTGGCCAAGCTCCTGGTCAGGCGATGATCGTTAGCAAGCCGATGACCATTCAGCACACTCCTTCAGAAATGGTCAAATGCTGTGCACGCTAACAAAATGCCACCAAATCGCTGTCAAAATCCACAAACGCCAGCGGCAGTGCACCATACATCTGCCGAAGCCAATTCCGGCAAAACACTGGGCCGTTAGGATGATGCATGGGAAAGACGATTCTCCCCACACCTACCAGTAGCTGACCATACATTGAGCCTTGTCGACGGAGAACCCCCTCCTTCCTCGTCCTCGCAGCTTTTTCAGCAAGGACTCAATCGAATTATCGGTCACCAGATCGCAGCGCAGCAGGTAGTTTTACTATTCATCCTAGCAAATTTTTTGCAGGAACAGAGAAAGACGCTCTCAGACGACTGGAAGTGCGAAGGTCAAGACCTCAATCCTAGCTAGCACACGTGGGTAAACCAACCAATCACGCCAGGTTGACACATGTTTCACTTTCACGCGGCACAGCTCACAAGAAAGGCTTCTTTATCAAGTTGGAAAATGAAAAGAGAAAACTCGATGTCAACATGAAAAGCAGTAGAGAAGGAGCTTAGCGGCATGTCATTAGGAAAAGTGCTAGCTCTGAAATAATTGTGGAATGTTAGTCCTGGCTTTCGCTCAGGCCGTTGTTGTGCCCGAAGCTGGGTGAGAGGTACGCAGAATCCTGCTGGGTGCAGAGTGACAAAGAAGCGGTTGGTCGGTCGAAGGAGCGGGTTGGAACAAGAGGAAGCAGTCAGATTGGGCTTTTGGGTTTGGTTATTGGTCGGTTGCGAGTCGCGTCGCAAACTGGTCTGTGTCTAAAAGTGTTGTGTCACGCTGGCTCTCCAACGGCCAGCGCGTCGTTCGTGTGTCGTTCTGCGAGCGGCTCCCTGTGAACCGTCGTAGAGGACGTTACTGTGTGATATGTGTGTGTGATGTGTGAAGAAGGATAAAGATTGAGTAAGAATAATAAAATGTTAGGTGAAATGAAAAAAGGTTAAGTGGAATAATAAAAGATTAAATATCGACTGTAGCAATCGTGCTACAATTTGACTCGAAAACAAGGAGAACATCTCGACTACAAGCCAAGTCAATGATTTATGGACGTAGAAGAACGGCGCGAAGACTCTACTTTTGAAGATGATTCGGATAAAAATTATTTGTGCAATTTTTTGTAATTAGTGTTAGTTTGAAAACTCAGTGTTAACTGGGCTCACGATTTGTGTCAATTCGCGCGTTTCAATTATTCTAAATACTCTGCTTATGCTTGCAGATTTAGCTCATTTTTTACCAGTCCGACAGACGGCGCTAGTACGTCCTTACCCCGTCTTCGAGGTGGAAGTAGAGCCTTTGCTTTCCAGGATGCAAAGACGGGGGGGGCCTACTGGCGCCATCTGTCGTTTTTTAATAAATGAAGGAAACGCTGCCTGTGCAAAATTGCCGCAAAGTCAGTGGCACTGTTATGAATCAGCACTGTTGTTTTGCCCGCACTAGATTTCTTAAAGAAAATCATCATTGGAAGAACTGTGTTTCAACTTCTTTCCAGCACTTGCGCAACAAGAACTACACAACGGCACATCTGAGTAATTTATCAGTGGTCAACTTCAGGTTTTCTGTGGTGTTTGATTACTAATATTGGTACTTTTTGTTTTAGGCGCTCGATCCATTTCTCCAAAAAATCTTCTAAAAGCATCTGAGCAATGTCTGCCAAGAAGAGGCCACTAACGGCACTATCAGCGGCCGAGACTGCTGCTGCTGTGAAGATGATAATTGTTCCATCAAATAACCAAACTCTTCGAGTTGGCAGTACCATTCGAGTCATCAAATCCACTTCTGGCCAAGCTCCTGGTCAGGCGATGATCGTTGGCAAGCCGATGACCATTCAGCACACTCCTTCAGGAACTGGTCAAACTGCTGTGCACGCTAACAAAACTTCCACCAAATCGCCCGTTAAAAGTGCCATCAAACCGCCCAGCGGCAAAGGCACCATTACCATCCTCAGCCAAATGCCAAGCTCCGGCGAAACTACTGGGGCCGTTAGGATGATCTGCAATGTGGAGAAGACTCGGATTCTACCCCACCACTTTCCAGTCAGCCTGACCACCACCATTGAGCCTTGCTCGGATACGCAAAACCTCCCCCTACTTTCTCGTCCTCCGCCAGCTTCCACCAGCAAGGACCCCAATCAAATTTCTCTTTCGGAAGAGTGCCCGCCGCCTGAAGAGCTGGGCAACCCACCACCAGCGGCTCCAGCAAAAGTCTACACCTACAAGAGTGGCCACCAGTATCCGCCAGACTTAAAAAGACCGCGAGTGGGAACGACGATGGACTTCATCTTAACAAAGCACCCCAGTATTGAAGTCTTTTCACTAGAAAATAAAGAGAAAAAGAACTACTTCAGTGCTTATTGTCACTCTTGCAAGATTGAGTTTCTGCGTACTACTGCAGAGAAACTGAACAA